>PVKE010004159.1:0-66812 GCA_004027555.1 Craseonycteris thonglongyai
TCTCTCTCTCTCTCTCTCTCTCTCTCTGTCAAAAAAAACAAACAAACCAGAAATGGTTGATTATAGGAGGTGAGCTCCCTGAAGGTAGTCAGGCAATTCTATGTGCTAGAGAAAAGTTCTTTATTTTTAACAAGTTCCCTGAAGGTATTCAGGCAATTCTATGTGCTAGAGAAAAGTTCTTTATTTTTAACAGCTTTGTCTTACAACTCTAGATTAAAAGACATGCATAACCCAACTATATTCTCGTTCAGTGCCTCCACTCTGCGGGAGACTGCTATACTTCCCAAATCCATTCATTCCGCAACTACCCAGTATTCCTGTCAGAACATAAACATCTGCAAACATGAATAAGACACAGTACTGACCCTCAAGTAGCTCACAGACCAGTGGAGGAGGCAGATTGGTGAACAAATTCTTACTGTACACGCTATAACACCAACGTAGTGGGGAATGACATGAAGGACATGCCCTTCAGGCCATAAGGAAGACAAACAGGGTACTAGCCTCCTGCTAGACCCACGTCCCTTTTGGAAACACATGTTTCTCCAGCACCATTACCTTATTTTGAATCCTAGGTGGACCCTGTACGTCAAGGTCTTTCTCATTTTAACTTTGGAAATCTGATTCACTCTAGCAGTTGTAGGCACACAATGTGGATGACTACCTGATTGACAGACAATCCTTTCTTCTTATTTGAACAAGCAGTACCCTTATAAATACTGAGATGGTCACGTGACCTTGATAATCTCCCGGAAGAGAGACATTTGACATAAATATATTTCGTGTCATCATATACTAACTTACCTATGTCTCAAGAGCACGTCTCATTTACAGGTCACAGTACAGGACACAATCACTATCTTTTCTTGTATTTTTATAGAAAGGTTTCAATCAAAAAGTCAAAATTAAAAACTTTGAAGAAAAATATAATCAGAGAACCATATATATATATATATATATATATATATATATATATATATATATGTATCTTCTAAAATTTTTAAATTTCTAAAATTTCTAAAATATTCCTTACCTAAAAAACAATGGGGTGGGGGTGGGGAACAGAAAAAACTCTAGACTCTAGACAGAGCAAATAAAACCAAAAATACTACTTTTCCATATTCATGAGAAGTTCACTAGGGAGAATACTAATATATCTTTTGGCAATGTTTTTAAAGACTTGCAAAGCACTCAGAGAGTAATCTCACACGACCTTATTTAAATAGGCCACACTCCCCCAAGTTCTTCAAACCTGTGACTGTTTACTTTTGGTCTCTCTGTTTTAATGTCTTATTCCTAAAGGAGAGTAGGTCAGAGATAAGAAAAGATAGAATATTACCATTTGCAACAACATGGATGGACCTTGAGATCATCATGTTAAGTGAAATAAGTCAGACAGAAAAAAATCAACATCCATATGACTTCATTCATATATGGAATATAAAACCGAAAGCAACAAAGAAACAAAAACTCATAGACACAGTCAACAGTTTAGTGGTTACCTGAGGGTAATGGGGGAGGCGGGTGGAAAAGGAGGGAGAGGGCACTAAATATTTGGTGATGGAAAGAAAACTGACTCTGGGTGATAAATATATATTGTAACACATAGGCGATGTAATGTAGAATTGTACACCTAAAACCTATGTAATTTCTACCAATACATGTCACCCCAATAAATTTACTAATAAATAAACAATACTAGGATGCATGAGTCTACTTCATATTTTATGGCCTTTACAAGTGGAAAATACAATTTTCTCACAAAAAAAGAAATGATCCAAAAAGAAAATTAATAGTTTGTTACTATTTAATGGCACCTGTATCATCCTCAAAACACCACCTGACTCTTTAGCCAAGTCTGCTGGGTCCCGCCTTTTCCAGCTCCCTGTCTTCTCGCCTCATTCCTTGCACTTCCCTAGCCCACACCCAGCTCGCTCTGTTGCCCCCGGCATCAGAGCCTGGGGTCTCACTGGCTCTGTCAGGAATGTCTTTCCTGTTTGTCTGCCTGGAGAAGGTTCATGCCAACCTCAGCTCCAGAGTCTTCCCTGGCCTTTCCCCAGCCTCCCCCACCCCAAGGCAAAGTCATGCACCTGTTACAGCACTGACCACAGCAGCACAAAAGCCACCTCTCATTCCTCACAGGGGACCCTGAGCTCCCTGAGGACAGACATTAACTTTGTCTACCCAGCACAGGGCCGGATGGAGGCAGGGAGTCTATGCTGAATGAATGAATGAATGAATGAATGAATGAATGAATGAATGAATGAAGTCTACTGAAAAGACACTGGACACTTCAAGTCAAGACAGCCCAGGAGTTTATCCTCTGAAGTGTCTCCTCCACCCAAATACATAGCAATGAGAGAAAATAGAAAAGAAAAATTGAAAAGATATAGCTAGACTCAGAAACAAGCCAAAGCTCTCAGTAGTCAAAGACAGAATGGGGAATCAAAGTGGTGAGGGAGGCTGAAACGCTGGGCTGTGAGTTCCTCATCCAGAGAGGAGAAACAGAGCAGTGGGGGAGGCTGCCCACCTGCAGGGGCCCAGTCTTAGCCACGCGGGATGGGCCCAAAGCCAGGCCTAGCATGTGGCTGCACCTAGAGGGACAGACAGACCCCCTTTCGTCCAGGCTCTTCCACCAGCTAGCCATGTGATCCTGGGCAAGTTACCGAACCCACCCTGTGCTGCCTCAGTGTCCTCATTTGTCAGATGAGGCTAATAGGAGTCAGACTTCAGGGGGTTGTTAGGACTAAATGAGTTCATGTATTTAGAATTTGCAGAGCAATAGCACTTGGCACTTCACAGGTGTGGGCTACTACATTATTACAATTACTCTCACTTTAAAGTATTGTGCTTATCATTGTTAAGAGAATGACAAAAGCCCTCCTGCTGCCAGGGGCTGCAGTTTATATGGAGCTGAGGTGCTGGTTCAGAAGGAGGGCCCAGGCCCGGCCTGTGGCCATAAGCTGAACTAAGTTGTCACTGATCCCTGAGGCAGGCACCCCAGACTTTCGAGGTAAGCCGGGTTCTGGCCTGCAGGATCCGATAAACAGATAGAAGCAACCCCAAAACCACAGGAATGGGAGTGGGCGTAGACTGGGCAGTAAAGAGAGGTCAGGAGAGAGACAAACAAGACTCTAAAAATAAAATTCAATGTGTCTTTACCACCTGCTTCATAATCGAGGTTAATATCTACCTCCAGTCTCAATGACTGCTGTTCATTTTGGAACTTATAACAAACACTAAGGATTATTATGCAGTCTCCTGCTAACGAGAACTCACCCGCTAATCAATACATATAGTAACATCCAAAAGACCTCTAAAGAGACAACCAGAGTGTCTGATTTAGAAACAAATAGAAAATTTTCAACCCAGACAGCAAATTCCAGAAAACTTCAAAAAGGGCTAATCCTATTACTGCTAACAATCAAAATCTACTTGTGTTCCTAATATTTCTTAAGGAAAACTCAGCAATAGTGACCTTCAGGGTTTGTGACTAACCGTCCAAATGAAAATATAAGTAAGTGCAAAATGATTTGGAACCAAGAAACCTTATCAAAAGGCTTTTCTTAAAACAGAAGTATCTGAGATTGGTTTAAAAATATATCGAGGTGGTGGGAAAAGGACAGAGAACTTACCCACTGTAAAATTACATGTGACGAGTAGAAACTGCTCTGACCTTTCATCACACAACTGCCCCTTAAGCCTGAGACGCTCCTCTTCGCTTGATCTGGCTGAGTGCTTGGAAATGTCACTGTGTTCAATGAGCACAACAAATTCTCTATCCAGAGGACGAGGGCAGAGTGACCCCGACACAAGAGTACAGAGCTGGTCTCCGTGCCTTCCTGTCTGCCTCCTGTGCCCTCCCCTCCTTTGCTTCTCCATCCCCCACCTGTAAACCAAGGCTCCTTGTCTTCCTCCCCAGCTCCTGTTCATGCTTGCCTGTCCCCACCCCTGCATCCCAGACTCCAGCAGAGTCCCTCAGTGCAAACTCATGTATTAGCTGGAACTGAAAGTGACATGAGGGGCTGATGTGACTCAGGCTCTCTCCTGCCACAAACGCACCTAAGGTGTGAATGCAGAAGTGTAATTCATAGCCAAGCTCAAGAGAAAGGGCAGTCTGCAGGGACTGTAAATAAAGAAGGGTGTCTTGGGGTTCCCAGGGACCATGAACAGAGACTTAGGCTCTAGAGCAGGGATTCCCAACCCCGTGCCTGCGGGCGCGATTTGTGTGCGCCCGCCATTATTTGACGGCATCAGAAGTTTTTCATAAACACTAAGTAAAACTATCATTTATTTGTATACATTTGTTAGAAT
Source organism: Craseonycteris thonglongyai (assembly GCA_004027555.1). Taxonomy (NCBI): domain Eukaryota; kingdom Metazoa; phylum Chordata; class Mammalia; order Chiroptera; family Craseonycteridae; genus Craseonycteris; species Craseonycteris thonglongyai. Next base: position 4,315 of record PVKE010004159.1, read on the forward strand.
TTTAAAATACTGTTTGAGTATCTACACAGGTTTATTATATTCGTTGGTATGTTTGCGATATCGTATGTATAAGTGTTTCCCTAGCTGTCGCCTTTGTACATGTCGCGTCTTGTGTAGCCGCTGCGCTCTTTACACTCTCCTCCCCCCAACCGGGAGCCGCCAAGTTGCCGTTTTCATTGCGGTTGCTGGACTGATCGGGTCGTGACGGTTAGCTAGGATCACAGTGTTTTGATATATTCGATTTTAAATGAACTAAAAGCGAGGTAAGTAATCTATTATTATGGTATATGATATTGTAATTCTATAACTATTTTTATTTTTATTTTTTTAGTCCTAAAATGAGTGGACCAAATAAGAGCAAACGAACCTATAATTTTAACACAGATTGGGAGAAATCCTATTGTTTCATTAATTTAAAAGGTAAATGCGTTTGCCTGTTGTGTGGCAGTAGTATTGCAGTGCCAAAAAAACATAATGTTGAACGTCACTTTCAGACAAGTCATACCACTTTTGATACGAATTATCCACTTAAATCTGAAGTAAGAAAGAAAAAACTAAATCAACTCAAATGAAGTTTAACTACTCAACAGACTGTTTTCACTAGACATGTGGAAAAATCTAAAAAGGCAACCATTGCTTCTTTCAAAATTTCTCACATGCTTGCAAAGAAGAAAAAACCTTTCCAGGATGGTGAATTGTTCAGAGAAGCATTTCTGACTGCTGCTGATTGTTTGTTTGAGGAGTATTCTAACAAGCGTGAGATGATGTCAGCGATACAAGACCTACAGTTGTCAAATAACACAGTCACAAGAAGAATACACGCAATTTCAAAAGACTTGCAAACTCAATTAAAGACTGACTTGGAAATATGTGACTGCTTCTCTCTGCAATTTGATGAGTCAACAGATACATCAGACACCGCACAGTTGGCAGTTATGGTGAGAATGGTATTTAGTCACTTCACAGTAAAAGAGGAGCTGTTGCAAATATTACCAATGAAAGGACAGACGAGAGGTGAGGATATTTATAAAACTTTCAGAACATACGCCAGGTCGATAAACATGCCTTTGCATAAGTTGTCTGTGATAACTACCGATGGGGCACCAGCAATGGTTGGTAAAAACAAAGGATTTCTTGCCCTTTGCAGGAAAGATGAATCATTTTCAAACTTTATGTCCTACCACTGTATTATCCATCAGGAAGCTTTGTGTTGTAAAATACTGCCCTTTGAACATGTTATGAAAATAGTCACAAAGATAATCAATTCTATTTGAGCAGCTCCATTGCAACACTGACTTTTCAAGGCCCTGTTAGAAGATACTGAAGATAAAGAACACGATCTCATCCTGCATACTGAAGTACGTTGGCTCAGTAAAGGTAAAGTTCTTACAAGATTTGTGAACTTAATTGAAGAAATAAAAACATTTATACATGATAAATATGAAAATTAGGATGAACTAACAGACTCTTGCTGGCTGGTGGATTTGGGTTTTCTTGCTGACACCATGGAAAAATTAGATTCTTTCAATTTGGAGTTGCAGGGAAAAGACAAAAATAGAGCTGAAATGATAAGCTCTGTAAACGCATTTAAAGCGAAATTGACTTGGTTGATATCACATCTGCATATCAAGTCTCTCGTGCACTTCCCCTATATGAGGAAAATGCTAGGTAACAATGAATTAAACGTGTCATTATTTATTGAGACCCTGCAAGTGCTTCAAAAACAGTTTGAAGAGAGACTTCTGCAGTTTACAAATATCGAGCCAATTGTCTCCTTCTGTATCAATCCTTTTACTTGCCAAATAAATGTAATAGAACTATCTGCATGTATTGCAGACCTTGTTCAGGGGAAAGCAGAAGAACTAGAGTTAGAAATTTTGAACCTTAAGAACGATATTTTGCTAAAATCCTTAATATCAGAGGACTTATGGAACATAGTCGACAAAGAAAGGTTCCCATTTTTTAAAAAAGCGGCATATAAAATCAAATCGTTTTTTGGGTCAACGTATTTATGTGAATCTTTGTTTTCAAACATGACTTTAATAAAAATCACGATATAGATCTCGACTTACCGATGAGCATCTTAATAACTGTTTGCTAACAGGATTGTCGTCATACTCTCCTAATTACGAGGCACTGGCCAATGAAATGCAATGCCAAAGATCACACTGACAGAATGGTTTTTTTTATGTTTTCTTTTATGTTTTTTTAAATGATTTTATTATACGTGTTTTTTATTTGTTTTGTATATATGTTTCTTTGTGTGTATATAATTTGTACAATAAATTTATTATTTTAAAATTATTTTTATTATTTTTTATTCTTGTTCAATAATAAATATCCTTAGAAATAGCTGGTGCCCGCCACCCTACCGATATTTTAGAATGCGCCCTAGTGTATAAAAAGGTTGGGAACCCCTGCTCTAGAGGCTGGGAGCTAGAATTTTTTTGTTGTTGTTGTTTGTTTGTTTGCTTATTTATTTATTTATTTATTTTTGAGAGAGAGAGAGAGAGAGAGAGAGAGATACAGAGAGAGAACTGAACTGGGGGAGCTCCCAGTTTAGCACATGGTTCCGCATGGGCCGGGGCCGAGATTCGATCCTCGGTCCCCGGTGCTGCAAAGTGAGCTATTAACCCACTGAGCCATCCCGACTTCCCCTAGCTAGAATTTTAACGTCCACAAAATGGAGAGCTGGAATCTGCAGAATGGAGGGCTAAAATAAAGGCCACAACCACTAAACTGGCACCATTCTAGGGTTTCACAAACTGTAAAAAGTAGACTGCAGAACTGATCTAGACCAGAAAGCCTGGTATCTCCCTGAGGTCCTTGAGAAGTCAAAACTTCAATCATGTGCTATACAAAAGGCTACAACATTCAAAGTTATACAACTCAAGTAGTAAAGAAACCTCCAGCTGAGAAATTAACTGAAAAACGGCTCCCCAGCCAGGAAAATCCCCATGGCCTCAGCAGAAGCAAATGCAAACACGCTGAAGGGATGCCTCCTCCATCCTCCACACACTGAAAGGTCCTAGCAAAACAAACAGACTTACTGTGAAGATTATTTCACCATCAAAACATATACATGAAGTGTGGAAACTAACCACCATGAGGAAGAGTCAGGAGGCACCACGAAAAAATAATTAGCAGCCCCAAGGGCAGGAGATAATAAAACAATTTTAAAAGGTATTATTTAAAAGTACATTTTTTCATTCCTATCAAGAGTGCACCGAGAATTCCTTTTCTTCACTTCCTAGCCAGCACTTATGTCTTTTTTTGCTTTGCTTTATTTGTCTTTTTGTTTGTTTGCTTGTTTGATGGTAGCCACCCTAACAACTATGAGGTGATATCTTACTGCGGTTTTGACCTGCATTTCCCTAATAGTGATGGTGAATAGTGTTTCATGGGCCTGTTCACCATCTGAATGTTTCCTTAGGGAAAATGTCTATTCAAAACTTCTGCCCATTTTTTGATCAGACTGCTTGTTCTTGTTCTTGTTGTTGTGAGATCTATGAGGTATAGAGATGAACAGAAGCTAGGCTTTTGATTTTCAGCATAATGTAGTATATACAGATGTCCAATTATGATGGTGCACACCTGAAACTTATGTAATTTTATAAACCAATATTACTGCAATAAAAAATACAATACAAAAGTACATTAAAATAATTAGAGAAATAATAGAAAATAAAAATGCTGAAAGAAAACAAAATCTCAATGGACAGATTAAAAACCAAATACTTTAAACAGATTATCCCAGTTGAAGAAAATATTAGTGATCTAGAAGGTAGATCTAAAGAAATCACCAGAATGCAACACAGACAAAACAGTAAACACATGAGAGATCAAGTTCCATCTACCCAAATTCTAAGACAGTGAGTTGAATATTTTTCCGTAATAATTATAAATCGTATGTTTACTCTCTAAGGATTACTTTATTTCCCAAATGACTACATTTTTAGTGGTAAAATGTTAAAGTAATAAATTCCCTAACCCATTTAAATTACATTTCATGTGTAGGCATTCAGTTCATGAACCTGATCATAAGATCTGTCTTATAAAAAGACAATACATCTTAAATCAACAAGTGGAAGAGAATCAGTTTTTGCTTTTGTTTTTAAATTAACTTTTGTTGTTCCTCTATCCATACACACACTTCCTCTGGCTTTGTTTCATGGAGCATAAACTGGGTCCAACAGCAGTAACACCCCTTTTTATAAGCTGGTAATCTATACCAAATCTTTTATTACAAAATCATAAGCATATAATTATGTAACTTAACAATATCACACTCAAGCACACTATACTACTTAAAAAATGGCATTTCTTCTATAATGAAATGAAGAGGAACTGTTGTGAAATGTCATGAAGAATCCCAAGGAAACTATATGGAAAACCTTTTCCAGCCACTGCCGAGTAGTCTCAGGAATCCCAGCAAATGCTCATCAGTCCAGGAAGAGCCAAACAATAAGAAAGCCTTATTTGTAACTTGGGCCAACTGAGCTTACTGCAGTCTTTTCAACATGTAATTTTACTGAGGTGAGGAAGAAATAAGAGACGGTTTCAGGGCCCCAGTCATCTAAAGGTGATACATTAACGATAAGCAAGCCAAAGACGGGAAACTAATGCTGAAAGAGAGAAAGGACAATGCTCGAAGCTTTCTAAATAAAACTCTATTCAGTCAGTCACAAATATACGAGTATGCTGGACTGTCTCTTCAATTCAGATAAGGACTGTTTATGTATCATTCTCACATATAACAAGAAACTGGTTTAAAGAAGGCCAGTGTGGACCAGGTACAGCCATGGACTCTGGAGCTGTAGCAATCTGTGTTGAAACTCAGCTACGTCCCTTAATAGTTGTATAATCCTAATATTAACCTCTCTTCAGCTCAGTTCCTGCATTGGTAAATGGGAAATAAAATATCTTCAGTTGTTCTCGGTATTAAATAAAAATATGTTGTGGAATGCTAAGTAGAACACCGGCACTAAGTAGCTGCTCAAAATATGTAGCCATCCCTGTTCCTGGCAGGTGTGGCGCAGTGCAGGCCTGAGAGAAGGGCTTTGAGGGCAAGTACCAACCCTTTACTTACCGGACCCGGAACTTCACACACAAGGTTCAGCGTCTGAACCTCTCCAAGTCTCCGATTCCTTATCTGTAAAACTGAGATCATAGGGGAAGCTAGGATGGCTCAGTGGGTTCAGTGCTCACTTTGCAGCCCCAGGGACCAAGGATCAAGTCCCAGCCCCAGCACAAGTGAACCCATACGCTGAACTGGGGTGTGCTTCCCATGTAGGAGGCCCCCAGGTCAGTTTTTGGCCCCCTCCCCATTTGGCCTCAGGCTTAAGGGGGTGTGCCTCCCATGCAGGAGGCCCCCAGTCCAGTTCCCGCCCTGCATGGCCCCTGCCCACCTGTGTGGAACATCTCCATGGAAACTGCTCTAGGCTCTCCCCCTCCTCTCTGTCTCTCTCTCTCTTTCTCTATCTCTGTCTCTCTGTCTCTGTCAAAAACAATAAAATAAATCTTTAAAAACAATCTGAGATAGTAGCTGCTTCATTGAACTGCTATGAAAATTGAATCACACAACATGTACAAAGAACTTGGCATAGTGCCTGGCACATAGGAAGCCCTTACTCAACAGTAGGTATTGTTATGTTTAGGCACAATTTGCTAAAACCACGTTAACTGGCAGGGAATGTGTGATTAAGCAAAGGTCACCGTATGGCCTTTGGAACAGTAAGACACAAAGAGGCAAATTTTAATTTCTAATTCCCTTGAGGGCAGAAGCATTTGTCTACTACATGGCAGGTAGACCACATATTGAAGACTAATCCATACAAAGAGCTGCGCTAACCCTCCTTGTATATACAGCACAACAAATAAGAAATGACTATAAACATTTGCAACATAGGAGCTCCTGCATAATCTGAACTTCAAATGGGAGCTCAATAGGGAATAGCTACTAAGATGTTCAAAAATATAAAGCATCTGTCTTCACATTATTCCAATTAACCTAATGCCCTGGCTCCTCTAAAACTGTAACTGCCAATTACCAAGGCATCGCCCAGTGAAAAACTTTAGTTCCTCATATATATTTCATCCTTTTAGGTATTTGTTTTTAGAAAGATGTAAAATGAGGTGACCATACCTCCAAGGTTCCTTCCACTCTGGTTCCTGTTATTCTTATTCAATATACTAAAACTCGGTCCACCAATAAGCCATTCACTCTGAAGTGACAATACTGGGTGACTCCCTAAACAAAAGAACTACCACAGCAAAAGGCTCTGCTTTATGATTCTGTTTAAAAGAAAGTTGATGTGAGCTAATTGCTTCCAATGCCATCATAATTAAACATATACTACAATCACAGCTTTGAGGGAGGTGGGCTCGAGTCGCTGAAATCTATTTAACTAGAAGTATCAGTTGCTAAAATTCTACTTAGGAATCTGACAGATTGAGTTTTGTGTAGGAAACCAATTCTTGGTTCACTAAGATGATTTACTTTTATTCAATAGAGATTCACTTCTAAATTTTTCAAATAGCAAAGTCTCAACTTTGCCCACATCTGTGTTGCTATGACATACAGTAATATAGCCTTCCCTGAATTTCAGAAGTGGAGGTGGTAGTGACAAAGTGCCTATATTTTAGGTGTCCATTCCTGTTATACCCTTGTGTGTATTTTGGGCAAGCCTAAATAAACCCAACCAAAAGTATTAAAATAAAAACCAAAATTGTTAAGGGATGAAGAGTGAGAGTCGCTGTAATGACTATTGATGGATTTGGGAACCACATTCCTCAGGAATATCATACCTTAGCTCAGTGTTTGGAGATAGTAGAAAAGCGAGTGGTTCTGGTCCCTCCCTGATCTCGTTTCCCTCTATATTAACTACATCTAAGTTCCAATATCCTATGAATTATAAATTAAGGAATTAAAGCTCTTCTATTTCAAAATGGTATCACTGATTGACTATAGGCTAACAGGATGAAATATCTAATGTAGGGGAGGAGAAATAATTTTTCCTTTACCCTGTAAGGTTTAGTGATTGCAATATGTGAATTAGATTCACACACACACATGAAAAGGTTTATTCCACAAGTACGTGGGGACCTCACAGACAATAAGTGAAAACCCAAAAATGTAGTTAGGGCTGAGGGCTTATATACCACTTCAACAAAGGCTGCTCAATGACAGGAAAGTGATGAGACAAAGGAGGAGGTGGCGCTTTCTACGGGTAGTGAATTGGGAGACGGGAACCACACGGGGAAGGCTGACAGAAGGGCTCTGTTAGCAAGGCTCCTGTGTGCAGTCTTAAGGCAGGGCCGTCTCCAGCGATGAGAGCCTTCTCTGGTGATTAAGAGTTGCTCCTTGTGTCCTGGTGTGGAAAAGGGCGGCAACTTTACAAACGAAAACTCTGCTTTTAGACAAAACAGGAGAGCACCGAACAGTTCTCTGATGTCTACTGTCCCTCTGTGGTCTCCAGCTCAGAATAATCCTTATGCCAAAGTGGCATATTTTGGGGTGGCACATTCTGATCCCCTTCAGTCACTTTAAGAAAGCCTTCTATGTAGCAACGAGTGAAGACAGCAGCCAGCTCACTTGTCAGCCACTGATGACAGTACTATGTGCAGTAAGCACAACTGTAATTTCAGAGGCTTAAGAGGCTCAGGTCCTTTGTGAGTTGTTGGTTTTTACCCCTGTTTCTGGCAGCCGCCTCTCCCATCTTCTTGACCTCGCCTGATAATCTCTCACCTAAGGGAGTAAGAGGTGAGGGGTGTGTGGAAAAAGATACCAACCGGTCAAAAGAACCTCCAGGCAAGTAGGAATCCAGTCAGCCAGAGGTGAGCACAAAGAGGAATCGAAAGTGAAGAGGCCAAAGTCAGAATTTCAAGTCCAGGTTACAGGGCCAAAGAGAAGAGAACAGGCTCAAAGGTAAGCAGAGGGTGGCCTGAATCATAGGCCCTTGTTTTGTGCCAGTAATTATGGCTGATTAAGGTACAGCACCAAGGTGACCCTGCTGTGTTCAAAGGGCAAGGACCAAAGGGACCCCATAGAGGTGACAGTTTTGCAAATATTATGTACTTCTTCCTTAAGGCATTAAAAAAAATATGTCCTGAACATACATATATTTTATGCATTCAATTTTTAAAAGCATGTTGTGCCTTCTAGTGCTATCAGGCAAAGTTAGTGGTGGTATAATCATAATATACACAGTTTGCATACATAAATATATATAAAATATGTGAAGACTTCTAAAAAATAGACTGCTTTAGAAAAATCGATATAATACAAATCATTCTGCAAAATGTTATTTCCCAACTTACATCCCAATCCTTACACCTATCCTATTAATTCAGTACTTAAAAAAAAATACAGAAAGGATAAATCATATCTCTAAAGCACTATTACACCAGGCACCAAAATTACATAGCATGATGATGCATAATTACGGCACTTTCAAACAGTATCTAAGAGCATGTCACAAACGATGAAAAATGCAATTTATTTCTACTGACAGATATTAATTGCTCTGTGGTACAAAATTTTGGAGCCATTGCTGATAAGCAAAAATGGTAGCATAAATGCCTCCAAAACAACTGCAAGGGAAGAGGTACAGCTCTAATCATGAAAGTCCCATAGCACGAGGAAAGGCCATTTCTCAAAGAGGACATCTATTATTAAAATTTGTAAATTGTTGCCATGACACAGTCGGAAGAGGCTCAAATGTGAAATCACTTCCAGAGGGTCTAAAGTGTTGCTAATCTCCAATAGCACTAGCTAATTAGCGCTTAGAATTTTGCGATGTTTCCTTTCTAACAATTCTTTGTTAAGGCAAAACTGGACGGTTGCAGGGGAGCCTTCTCAGCAGGAGCCCACATGACAAATACATTGTTCCTTTAAACTTGACCCCCAATGGTCAAAAAAAATTTTCTTGGGATTTAGGAGGGCTGTACTTTTCCCTTATTACTATTTATTAGTGCTGCTGTCCCTGTGAATCGATTTCGGTCTGTTACTTTAGATAGCATGGACTTTGGACACCGATGGGAGGTTACACTGGCTTCCACAGATGGTGTGGCTAATCATAAGTCATCACAAATCTCATGAAACTCTGCAATCTTCAAGAGAACTGTAGGTGAGCTCCTTCCATCCATTGCCATCCCCACCTCCCCAAACCTGTGTCAACATCCATGTACTTTCCATCCTAGGAGCTACCTAAGCTAATTGTCACCAGCACAGCCCTACTGGTCACCATTCTGACACACTGCCTAAATTCTGCCCCACATCCTTATACCCCTATTTCTTTCAACAATACCAACTGGTGTCTTAAAAACCTAGGCTAGATTTCTTGAATTATCACTGTACCTATTACATATTATGCCTCCCTAAGACTACTTATTAATATGTTACCACCTTACTTCAGACCCTTATCATCTCAAATCACATAATTTTTTCCAGGGTCTTTCTGGACCCCTTCTGATTGCTGTCTGTACACAGCCATCAGATCCTTCACCCTAAAACACTGCTTTCACAGCAAACCACTCTGCACACACTCTTAGTCACCAATGCCTTGCCTCTGCAGCTGCAAGACAATTTCTAAGTGCATTAGCTTGACATGTAAGGCCCTTTATGATCCGACCTCAGCCCACCTCAATGGACCAGGGCTACTAAATGTCCCCTCTAACTGATGTGATGTATGAAATACAAGCACAGGGTAGGTAAGCTTTCTTGCCTCTGGATTTCCATCCAGGCAAACTCCCTAGGACTTATATCCTTGTTTTCCAAGTTTGTTGTTTCAAAACAAGTCTCAGGTTCTCTACAAAACCATTTTGGCCCAAAGCAATTGCCTTCCTCTTCCTACTACACTCATGTAGTTGGGATTATATACTTCCTTGTAATGTTAGGTATCTGTACATGGGGATCCTGATTCCAACCAGATCATAAGCCCCTAAGGGCATGGATTATGTCAAATATTTCTAGAATCCTATTACCTGTGTTCAATGAATGTCTGCTGACAGACTTGCATGATCACCTCGGTGAACAAGTAGAGTCTAAAAGGAGGGGAGAATGTCATGCTGGCTCTCAGAATGTTCACAAGTCAGTGGAGAACAAGGGCATGAGAACAAATGGTCTCCTTACAAGATGAAACACACATTCCTGTCAAACCGCGAGCTTAGAGAAGAGGGAAGGCTCCACTCTGAGAGTATAGGGACCATTTACAGAGCAGCTGATGCCACAGGAAGTCTTAAGAGAACAAAGTTGATGAGAACTGGGAGGCTATTCTAGGCACATGCAAAGGGATGTGGAAAAGGCTCATGCAATTGAGAAATTCTAGAAAGGTCTGTATGCTCAATGTGGAGAGAGAGAGAAAGAGAGAGATTACTATATGCTTGTAGGGTGCCTGTGAGAAATCAAGGTAGAAATTTCAAGTAGTCAGAAATGGACCTTGAACTAAAAGAAATGGTTTAGCCTGGAAACAAATTTCAGTGTCGTGTCTACGAGGAGTCTGTTGAAAATGTGTTAAGGGCCTTCTAGAGAAGGATACATAGTAATGAAAAATGAAAGCCTATTAATCTGTTTTTGTTTGCTTGTTTTTGTTTTTTATCTTTTGCAATCAGTGTTTTTTATTCTCTTTGGATAAATACCCAGAAGTGAAATTGCTGGGTCGTACAGTAGTTCTACTTCTAATTCTTCAAGGGATCTTCATACTCTTTTCCTGCATGGCTATACCAATGGGATATCACCTCACTCCTATCAGAATGGCTATTATTTGAAAGATCAACAAACAACTGTTGGCAAGGACATGGAGGAAAGAAAATCCTAGTGCACTGATGATAGAATTGTAAGTTGGTATAGTCTCTCTAAGAAAAAGTCACATTTTTTTAATAGGCAATGGCCATTACAGTAAACAGGGATGTTCACTGTCATTATCATTATTTTTAAGAAGAATATAGGAGAAATTTTGAGCTACTCTGAGAAAGAGCATAAAAATGGCATTGTAAGATTAAACCGTCAATGAAAAAGCTCCCCACCACAATCAAAAAAGGGGGGAAATTTACTGCGATTTCCCATTGTCCGATAAACAAAATTCTGAACAATCCCTCCCCTTCTCGGCTCATATGAAATTACTATTCTAATTTGGAGGATTAATTAACATTTATTGATAACAACACTGATTTAAAAAGCATTTGACATTTAAATACTGAAATAAGTCCTGGTTTTCCCTTTTTATTTTTTTCCCTCCAAATTCTACGCCCAGAACTTCCTCTCTCAAGTAAACATCAATTCCCAGTTTCTGTCAGATTCACCCTCTCTCCCCTCTCCAAGCTTTCCGCGTCCTCTGTTCCACTACCTGCCATTCTCCACCTTGACCCCGAGGCACTTCTGAGTCTCCCACTCAATTCTGATCTTCGTTTTCACACCTTTCTCTTAAGGTGAGTATTCACCATGATGAAACACTACGGAGCAAGTAAGGGGATTAGCCTAGAACAGGGGTGGCGAACCTTTAGGCGATTGAGAGCCAAGGTTTATGAAATAAGAGTATACTCGCTCGACTTGCATGCCAACCCATCGAGTGAGATAGAGGTATCGATTATTTTTATGTCTATAAGATCATAAACAATAATTTTTTAAATGGTATTCACAGATCTGTGTGCCGAAATAATTGCTCCATGTGCCACTTTGGGCACGCGTGCCATAGGTTCGCCACCCCCGGCCTAGAAGTTAACTAGAGTGAAAGAATGAATGTTTAGTTGTTTTTTGTTTTTTTATTAGAAGAAATTATTTTATCTGGCCAGCTGACCTTTTTCTTCTCTTTCTCCTTCTATTCTTTTCTAACCCTACTGACCTTCTTTAACACGGTCATTCTCCAAAGACTTCTTCAGCTTTGGGCTTCAGACTCCAGTGGTAACTGTGTCTTGGTAGGGAGAAGGAGGGAAGAGTAAGAAGGCAGCGACCTAGGGAACCATGAATGGTACCCTCCCCACCCATCTCCCAACTCCCTAATTCCAAGTACTCAAGTTCCTTGTTTCTAGCTTGGAAACCAGTCAAAACTAATCCATATCTCCTTACACAGGTACTGCTATTAACCAATAGCCTCTTTAGGTACTTTCAAGTTTATAAAGTGTTTTCTCATTCACTTTCATTAATGTTCCATTATTATAAAAATGCTAAATAACCATAATCATGCTTCTAAGTTCTAACCTCAGGGTGAACTTGGAAATGAAGTCTAAACAGAATTTGATTATTCTCACAACTAATTTCTAAAAATTAAATAGGAAAACTGCCTCACAAATTGAAAAACAGCCTTATATCCATCCACCTACTAAATAACCTTTTTATTCTTTTGTCTCTTCTGTCTGAGACTTGCTCAGAAAATAAAAATTCTGCATGGACAGACACATCCATTTAAATATTATTGAGTGTTGAACTGGTTAAATACAGAACTCCATTTTAGTAAGAACACCTTACCAAATTGAAAATATAATCCCAAACCAGCTAGTACAGAAGGCACTGGAGAAAAATATGGAGTCCATTTGTCCATCATGTTGTTCACCGGTTCCTCTTGTTTTTGTCCCAGATGGCTACTCATCTCGTCTCCCAGAGTGATAGCCCACACCACTCATGCCAAATGAAATAAAGTTACTGAGAACTTTGGTACCAATGAAGGTAAATGATAGTATTGTTTTATTAAGAAATACCGTATTAGTCCCCTTTGCTACTAATATGCTCCTGGGCTAGTCTGACGCAGGAACTGTTTATTTTTTCAACTGGATATTTTTGGTAGCATGATTATAGAGGAATAGTCATTCATTTCCAGATTGCAAGGCATCCACCTCGAATGAAAAAACAATTTTAGAACTCCTTTTTTATTATTAAATGTATTGGGGTGATGTTGGTTAGTAAAATTATACAGGTTTCAGGTACACAATTCTACAATATATCATCTTTGTGTTTCATTGTGTGCTCACTGCCCAGACTCAATCCTCCTTCCATCACCATGTATTTGACTCCCTCCTCCGTAGCCTTGCAGCTGCCAACCATTTGTTCCCCAGCACCAATCTCATGACATCACAAGGATGTGTCTGAGAAAGCTGAGACCTGAAGGAACGATTTCGGTAAAGCTTCCTTGAAGGGGGCGTCTCAGAAAGCTGAGACCTGGTGGAATGATATCGGTTGTTCTCCCTTATCAGATGGTTTCTAAACATGACTCCATCCCCTGGGACTGTGCGTGTACGTGTTGAGCACAATGGGAACTTTCAGAAAACAGTTATCTGGCACAAAACTCACAGACCATGGAGAAAACAAGTTTTACTTCCTCGCAAAATTACTAATAAAAGCTATGCATTGGCCCGAGGCTCAGTCCTTGAGGCTGGAGTCCATTGGCCCCTCTTTCAAAATACTCTTGGCTACTGTCTTTCTTAACCCGGTGTTTCCCTTCTTGCATCCCACAGCTCTTGTCATGCAGGACGCGACGCCTCTCCTTCCTCTCTATCATTTTCTTTGTTTTCCTCCTAAGGACAGTTTAAGTCCATTTTCTTGCTCTTAGTTTTCGGTGTTGAGTTACTCTACAGAATGACTCTGCCTCTGTTCTTGATCTGAGATGCCAATGCTTTTTCGTTTTTTACTGGTGCTATGCACACAAGGTTTACAACACTGCACGAGGTACAATGTATGTAGAATTACCGCACTGATATGACCTAGGATTTAGTGCCTTGCGTTTGGTCTTAGCTTTACATAAAATGTACAATCTCTGCAACACATTTAGGTTACAGACAACTATAAAATCTGATTAAGGCCACTGTAATCATGAGAAATAATCCAAACTTGGGGGGCCAAAAAAGCCTTGATTCAGGTGCTATGATACCTTGGAAATAAATAGCAGCTACCTATTAAATGCCTGCTGGCTTGCTGTGGGCTGCAAGGTACTAAACCTGTCTGTACTTCAGTCTTCAGACCTGTAAAATGGAAATGATTGCATCCAGGTTTGCAATGATTTTCATTTATGAATAATACCTATCCTTCAGTGTTTGTTCCATGAACCAGGTGAGGTAACTGGAAGTACAAGTATGATACAGTGTTTCCATTTCTACATTTTCACACCCTCTTGCTGCACTCGCTCTGGAGTCAGTGCCACACCTTACTGCTAAGGCAATGGTCTTCCCTAGGGCACCTTCTCCATTCTCTCGACCTCAGCTCTCCCCTACTAGCTGATGACCGCCTCCCCACCCTCCAAGACCTACATCTGCAAAGAGGTGTCTTTCCATTTCCAGCTGAGCCATGTGCACCTCCACAGAAGCCATATGGGTCCCTTTAACTCAATGTGTAGTTTTTCTCTCCTCATGTGCATAGTCCCTGATAGTTCATGACACCAGTCATCTCCCTTGTTTCCCAGGCCACAGTGCTCAGTCTTCCCTCGGGTCTCACCTTCTCTTTCATACCTTCCCACAGGATCTCATTCTGCCTCCTACATATCTCTCCAAGCTGTCCTCCCCTCTGTATCCGGCTGTCAGAGATGGCCACGTGCATGCTGGTTCCTCTCCTTGTCTACAACAGGCCTTCTAGACTCCCATTCCTCCAGAAAATCCTGTTCCAATGCCCTGCCCACATCCTTTTAGACCAACCCAAAGGTGTGTTGCAGCTGCACTGGACAGTCCCCATATATATACTTCTAGGTCTTCCCATCTCAAGTTCCTGAGACGCTGCCTGAGGTCTTTCTCTGGCCACAGAAGCACCTTCAGCCTTGGTGTGGGGCAGGCCAGAGTACCAGGAATTTAATGTTCAAAGAACAACTCTTAACCAGGGAATGGCAGGAGTTGGCAGACAAGAGATCCCAGTTTCCGCACTGCTGCATGGGCCAATTCTGAGGTGTGTTACATACACTCAGAGGGTTTCAGCAGGACTGAGCCCCAGTTACCCAAAGGAGACCCTATCTCACAATATCCCCCTTATTAGCTGTCTTTCCTTCCATGGTTTACCTGCCCATGCTTTCTGCAATCACCTCCTAAATGAACGACTTTTATTCAAGTCCTTTTCTCAAATCCTTACCTATTAAGCAAAGTCTTGGGGAAACCTAAATTAAGATGGACAGAAATGAGAATGTCATTAGATTTCTTAACAGCACCATGAAAGTAAAAAGACAGGGAAGTAATATTAATACATTCAAAATTCTGTATGTAAAATATTTCCAACCAAAAATTCTATGTCTATCCAAACCAAAAAGTAAATGTGAGAGCATGATGAAGACATTTTGGGGCATGCTGAATGTGATATTGTGATATAATAAGAAAGAAATTTTGGCTTGTCCAAGGTGCCTGGCACACAGCTCATAAAATCCTCATAATTTCCTAAGTGATAAAGAGAAATGGGAGCATCCTTTATTATAATATTTGGTCTTTTGTCCTCAAATAACTCAATAACTCAAATAACTCCATCCCCTAAAATAGCTCCAGAGCTAAGGTGAAAGGAATGTCTTATTATTCATTACAGAGCTTTCAACCACAGCTGAGTTTATGCTAATGAGATGACTTTTAGAAAAGCTCCTAAGGATTGGGGGCTGGCTGCCAAGGGAACCAACCATGTGATCAGAGGATTGGAAATTTCAGTCCCACCCCACCCACCCCTACTTCT
Organism: Craseonycteris thonglongyai; assembly: GCA_004027555.1. NCBI lineage: Eukaryota > Metazoa > Chordata > Mammalia > Chiroptera > Craseonycteridae > Craseonycteris > Craseonycteris thonglongyai. Next base: position 19,937 of record PVKE010004159.1, read on the forward strand.
GAAGAGGAGAGAGGGGCTAGATGTTGAGTTAATCACTAATGGCCAATGATTTAATCAATCTTGTCTATATAATGCAACTTTTATTCAAAAACAAAAAACAAAAAAAAAACCTATACAAATGAGTTTGGAGGGCTTTCAGGTCGGTGAACACACGGAGTTTGATGGAAGGCATGGAAGTGCCACATCAGTTCCCTGACACCCTGCCCTTATCCAGCTCTTGCACCTGTCTGTTCCTGAGTTGTATCTTTTTCAACGTAGTCAGTAAACTCCCTGCATTTGATGAGCAGCCCTAGTAAACTGTTGAACGCAAGGTAGGGTGGTGGTCATGGGAACCTCTGATTTATAGCTGCTCCATCAGAATCAAATCTGGATTTGAGATTGGCATCTAAAGGGGGGGGGCAGTTTTGTAAGACCGAACCCTTAACTCTGAGGACTTGGCTAACCCCCAGGTAGATGATGTCAGAATTAAATTAAATTATACAACCACCCAGTTGTCCACAAAAATTAGAGAATTGCTCAGTATGGGGAAAAGAAGAACAAACCCACACATCTGGTATCAGAAGTGTTCTGGGTAGTTTTGAGGGTAGAGTGGTGAGTAAAGAAACAGGGAGGCATTTTTCTTTCACTGAATCTCAAAACCTAATGACCACCTATCTACCCAACCTCAGGAAACCACCAGAAGATGTGTTCTGCCAAAATTGGAGTCAACCAAGAAATATGGAGGCATCAGACCCTGCAACTGAGATCCACACAGAAGAAATGTACAGGGAACCCCCAGAATGATGGTAAAGGAAAATCTAGGACAACATATGTGCTGCACGCCTCGAAAACCACCTGGGCAAACTGGAGCCAGAGAGGGGAGGGCTCCACAAGGGAGTGTTTCAAGAAACACTAAATAAAATTGATAGGCCACCCAGTGGATTTCTATAGATTTTGTAAAGCAGCGATATGGACACCCCACTCTCTAGCCCTGGGTCTCAAAATGGCCTTCAGAGAGAAGACCCATTTTCATGGTTGCTTTTAGAAAGAGCTTGATTTGGTCGTTGACTAAGCATAAGAGAACGCTTAGTGAAATCTTATTGTAGCAACCCAGAATTTAAAACATTGTCCAGTGGCTGAGTGGTCTCTTTGTAAAAATGCAACATAGAGGCACACAGGTACTAAAGAAGATGGTGTAAGAGTGTCAGTGGGATGCGTATATGTGTGTGCCATGTGTGTGTGAGAGAGATTAAAAAGGGGTAGAGGATACCTACTCAGTAGAGGAGGATACCAGACTTACGAAAGGGGTATGGAGAAAAAGTTTTCTTGCCTTGACTCTGAGTCCACCGTCCTACTCAATGGTGGTATTATACCTCCACTCCCACTACCATGAAATATCATTAAATTCCTTTGTGACCAGTAAGGGACCCAAACATGGTGGTGAGGCAGGGTACAAAATAAACTTGTGGCCTTGCTATGATTCCTCAATTGGTCTGAACAAGGGGGCTTTTCAAAACATGCTGTCAATTTTATTTTTCCCATCACTAATAAATATGGCACTAATAAATATGATTAGTGCCCATGCCTTCATGAGTCATATACTGTTTGTTGATCAAGGGAGTAGTAGACTATAGCCCTAAAGAGCACAGGATCCAGAGTTTCGCTGCCTGCATTTGAGTTCATGTAGGCACACACAGCAACCTATACAGACTGAAGCAGCGGGTCTGAGCTTCCCCTATTAGCTGCTTGTCTGGTCACAGACAAGCTTCTTAATCCTTCAGTGCATTAGCTTCTTTATCAGTAAAATGGGGATGATGATCATAACACCTCATTATAGGGCTGATATGAAGATTAATGAGACTGTGTACCTCAAGGGCTCAGTCTAGTCCCTGGCACATAGTAAACATCCAGAAAATGCAAGCTGTTTATGTTAGCTATTGATCTGGACAGACAACACACAGAAACACAAAAAAAGGTGTCACATTTAATTTTCATAAGAAATTCCCCCATGCCTTACAGCCTTCAAGGAAACCACAATGTGTGGAAACACTGCCTATTCAAGTACGCCAGCGTTGCTTGAATTGTGCTCTAGAGAACAGTAATCCCACCGCAGGCTCCTCAGGAGCCGGGATCCCGAGTCTGAAAAAGCATGGAAGATTTCCACAGGAAAGGCTCTGGGAAATCCTGCAGCAAAGAAAATGCCTTCACTTTGTCTAATTCAACATGTCCCAACTTTATATTTGAACATGGAACTCTTATTACAAGAAACATCTTCTAAGAGTTCATAAAACGACTGTCCCACGGCACTCACTGTATGACAAGACAATGAATTCCCTGGATAAGAGCTTCAACCTTAAGACCATCCAGAGGGCCTATGCAACCCCAAGGAGCCCTCAGCGATTTTAGTGGAGGCTTCTTGTGTCTCAGTATGGCCCAGCACCTTCCATAAAATGACTCTCCATCTGTGTTGGTACCCTTACCTTTAAACAATACAAAGCCCGGGAGAAAGCCAGCTCCAATCAATTGAAAGGTGACAGACAAGTGTTCCTAACCTGAGCAGTGGCAGAGGGGCCTGTCACCTCTGCAGATCTCCCAGGGAAAGGGGTTTTTTTACTATGGCATTTTGAAGGGAATGACACCTGGCCCGATTTCACAGAAACAATTTGGTATTATCGTCCAATTGCACAGAATTGGAATAAATGAATAGCTTTAAACCTGCAAAGCTCAAAAGCACTTTATAGATACTTCCTCTTTATCCCCATTGTTATAGAACATGGCACAATGATTTGCAATAAAGGTTATATCTTATTTCAAAAATGAGGGTAACTGAGTAGGATAAAAATAGAATATATATATATATATACACACACACATACACACACACACATATATATATACACACACACATACACACACACACACACATATAAAATAGGCCACAGTCTACAAAAGAGGCCCAGCATGTTACATGGGTTGGGAAATATCCCTTCCCTGTGTTTGGTACCAAGTAGTATTCAATAACTGTTCCAGACACTCTCTAAACACATTTAACCAGAAATGGCCTTGTTCTCTGTTTCTGTGCTGCTGCTTTCTACATGCACAAGTCGGGTAGAAAGGTCTAGGAGATGACTTACTACCAAGAAGGAAGAATGTGTCACTGCTTACAACACAAACACAGTTCAACAGTTATGAGGGGTGAACGGAGTTTGGTCTTTTAAATGAAGAAGGACATTGCTTCTACTTCATTGAGGGAAATTTCTTGATCAAGATATACAATTCTGACTAGTGGAAGAAAAAGCTTACGTGCTGAACAGGTAGTACAGAAGAGAGAAAATGGAGTTACTCTGGTGATTAGCAAAGTGTGTGGTGCATGGTAAGCACTCAGTAAATGTTTATGGAAGAAGTGAGAGAGGTATTCTAGAAGAGGGGGGTGGGGTGCATAAGTCTAGAAAGTCATGAAACATAAGGAAGGAAATTCACATTCAGAGAAGGACTTGGGTTATAAGAGTTCAAGGCCTACGATATTCAAGTAACTATAAAATAAAAAATAAATTAAAACTGCATAGATAGATAGATAGATAATTTGATAAATAAAATAGAAGTCAGCCTCAAAAATATCCATCTTCTTCCAGGTTTCCTGAAAAAGTGGATCTAAATACTGAAGACTTAGACTAAGTCCTGGCCTGGCCTGTGGGAGAGTAGAGAAGAGCCACGACTTCAGCACATTGCTGAATAAACAGGAAAATCTCCTTGTTGGTATTAATAAGTCATTCCTACTGCCTACAAGACAGGAAGGGCTCAAATCAACCGTCGCCCTTTAGGAAGGGAATACAAAATACTGAAAAGCGGAAGAGGAGGACAACGGGAACTCCTCACACTCTCTGATAGGCTTCAGGGTCAATGGTGATACATCAAAAGTCTTAGCACTAAAGGAAGACAGGTCAGAGCATGTACACATACATGCTTCCCTCATGCTCCCTCTGGACTCTCAACATCAGCACCCTACAAATAATCACATGGGTACATCCACTCTTAGCCAACTACGTGTTGGCGTGACACTTTCCAGAAGTCACTAGCCACAGGTACAACCTTGGGCTCTTGGGAAAATGGGTGTCTCTTGTTTCCTCCATTTGAAAAACCAGAAAAATCTTCTGAAGATTATAGATGAAGCTTATAAAATATTAATATCAGATTCAAATCCACAATTGAGATGAACTAAAGCACAGGTATCAGAATTATGCCATTATTCAGTGTTTGGAATTTGTAGCCCTTGGTTTCAATTATCACCACAAATGTAGGCACAATGGACCTGCACGTTCATGTGAGCACACACACACACACTAAAACAAATACTGATTGCCACCCTGAGCAGGATGGTCTGCTGGGTGCTTATCTGTGTCTCATAAATGAATGATGGCCGAGGACACGCTGGTACATTAAGGGACCAGGCTCCCATCCTGGTTTTATTTCACCACAGGGTGACAAAATAAAGAGAAAGTTGGGGAGGGCGAAAGAGTAGTAAATCCCATGGCTTCTTCCTCCACCTCCCTCCACCCTGTCACCCCCTCAACCCACCCACCGCCCCTCCCACTGCCGGCCTGCTATGATCAGCATCTCACATACATTGTTGACATCAAAACCCATCCTAACCATGTCTGAGTCTACCTGAGATCCCATGATGAAATGCTCAATTTTAGTTTCCCAATTTTTTGTAACCCACTTTTAGTTCCCTCCTGAAAAGCAGATGAAACATAGTATAATCTTTGGTGTATCAGACACTCACCATTGGTAAGGATTCATGTTTTCTCTCTACTTATCTATAGAGAAGTTCAGAGCTAACTTTTGAGGTAGAATCAAGTAAATGCTAGGAAATTTGTCAGGGTTTCTGATGGGCCAAGAAGGAAAGGGCCCTTGCTTAGAAGCGTTAATAATGGGTTACATCTATGAATAGAGAGGTTGAGAAGCCAAAGCCTGAAGCGAGGGGGAGAAAATAAGATAAGATGATCCTAACACTATTCTCTTACAGAGGGGGGATCAACTAATGAAAGACCCTCAGCCCAGACCTCTGTGCCCCGCCCCCTGTAATTCCAGGTGCGGCTCCTCGACCTTCCCATTCCACCTCAGACCCAAACCCAGTCGGATCCCTCCCAGCATGGCTCTGATCTACACCAGTAGTTTGACTCAGTCAGTTCTGTGTCCCTGGGCAGCAAGGTAATGTGAGTTCCTGGCTTTCTGAAATGGAACTTCTAGTTCACCCTTCCACTAGAAACCTCACTACACACTGCAGGTAGCTTATGTGGCATCATGAGTGTACGAATGATGATGTATTCTGGGTTATACGGAATGTTATAGCCTACTCATATGGAAAATGTCACGAGTGCCAAAATACATACTGAGCATACAGTTTTGTAATAAAATCTTCCAGAGATTTGGAAATATCTGGGTAACTCAAAGGCTCACCAACTTTTCCTTTTGAAAACCAAAAGTATCTTCACACCCCAACCTTAAGCTCCATAAAAGAAGTTTATGGTAGAGGCCTCAACCCTGTATCAGAGGGAAAAAATAAAATTAAAATGTTCTACTCACAGTGCTCTCCATCCAGTGTGCAAAGTATAAAGGAGGGCAGAATATGAGAAGAATCTTTTCTAAAAAAGGACCAGTATTGAACTCTTTTCAAACTGAGATAATCATCTTACAAGTATTTAGCCAGTTGCTCATTTTTCAATCTCTAAGTATTAAACCAAACAGCAAAATATGCATTCCTAAATTAACTTGTATTAATAGAATCTGAATACCACAATAAGATTTCAAAAAAAAAAAAATGACTGAAACCTCTTGGCTGTACTAGCATTTTGTTGTACAGTACGTGATTCCAATGACAGCCATGAGGCTTGGAAAAATGTTGATTTTACAAATCTTTTATGTAATTGTACTAAATTTGACCCCTAGCCCTCAATACACACTGTCGCTAAGATGGGAAGTTGCAATCAACAGAGGAATCGGAAACCTGTAGGTCTCTGTCCTAGATTTCAGTGTGGTGGCAACAGACAGCCATGAGCCGTCCATCTCCCCTGCGCTCCAAAACCAGGGCCCTGCTTTGTGGAGTCAGCAACACCCTCTCATGTACCGGTACATATAGTTCCTTCCAGTGCACCAGACCTCTTAGAGGGTGAGACATGGGAACGTGCACCATGCGCTGCCTGTTTCATTTCCCAGTTCCTCATGACTAGGAACCAGGCAAGTGCCTGAACTGGTTCATCAGCTGAGCCAACGAAGCCCCAGTGTCAGTGCCCAGCGATCTGACTCTGAGGATGGATTGCAGTCATGCTTTGTGCTTGCAGCGGCACAGCCAGCCATGTGCGGGTTGCAAGCTATTAGAAAATTCAAGAGCGTGACAGCTCAAGGGCAGTCACCCAGCAAGGTCATAATATTCCGACATCCTTTCCAGGCACCGCACCTGCTCCCTATCATTCATCGGGAGTTGAAACAACTCAAATCCCTTGGGACCTCTCACAGCATGACATTGGGAGTAAGCCAGGAACTGCATCGAGAAGGATATTAGTCCGTTATCGATACCACGGAAAACCATAGCAAAATAAGACCAGGCTGTTTTCTCTGCAGCCTTTCCAATGTTTCTAAGGAACCCTGAATTCCCTACAGATCCTGTGATCAAGGGGACGAAAAACACTAATTCTTTTCCACCTCGAAAATATTTAAAATATCAGTGAATATAATTAATCCCAAGATACTATTTCAAAGCCATCACCATTACTAGTTTGCTCATAGTGGAGAGTGTAGCTAGTTAACAGCCTCTAAAACATATCCCAAGGCACAGCAACTCAAGTGGAAAGAGTAACAAAAACACAGGCGGGCCCGTTAAGCTGGTATTTAAATGCAGCACTGAAAATGCATTTCACACCCAACTTCATCAATCACCCACCTATCTTACTTTGCGTCTTGGCTACCAAAAGAAAATGGGATTTGTCTCCCTGAAAAATATGTCACTGCTCTGCTTGAATTATTAAGCTTTAATATTACAGAGGGAAAAAGTCAGGGGGAGAAAAAAAGAAAAAAAAAAAAAGAAAAAGAAGAAAGAAAATTAGAGCCAGGATGCCATCTACAGACCAATATCAGTACTGTTCACACACACAGCATTACCCATTAGACTATCAGTAAATAACAGCAGTAAAGAAAAAAAAAGGAGGGGGCAAAACTTATGACTACAATCTTAATTATAAGGAAATTAAGAAAGCCTACCAAGTCCCCTTTGCTAAGTAACATGAGAATAGTAAATAGGTAAAGAACACTGGGTCAGAAATCGGCACAATCTAACATAACCTTCCTTAGCGTTGTAAAATAACCATAGATATCATCCTAACTCTAAGATTGAACACTTTGATGTAAAACTGAATAAATAGCTCACTTAACTCCAAATTTAAAATACTTCTTAAGTAGAACAAACTATGTTTCATCTCTAAAATCTAATTCTTGCATGTTTTATTTGTACACAATGTGAAATGATCACAACAAAAAACTCTAGTAAACATCTGTCCCTGTACATATTAATAGTTACAAATTTTTTTCTTGTGATGAGAACTTCTAAGTTGTTACTCTCTTAGCAATTTTCAAATATACATAAAGCACTATTAAATTCTTGCATGTTTTTTACTCATCTTGACTCACCACACACCTTCCCCTTTCACTTTGCTTCAAGTCTTACTGCTTTTACCTTTGTAAAGAGTAAGAGCCCTCTTGAGCCATGAATATCCGAAAGTACACACTTGGTTCTAATCACTAAAATAGATGACATTAAAGCAAAAAAGGCAACCACAATAATAAAAGACTAGTGGGCTGATTAAGGAGTAAAAGAGAGAGAGAGAGAGAGAGAGAAAGCGAGAGAGAGACTTTGGATATTACACCCTGGAAAATTTTTATAACCAAAGACATCTGAAGGGTCATCTCATAAAGAGAAATAACACGGTTTTCAAAAGTGTGGATTTAAGGTCATATCATTAAATTTGAACTGAGCAAAATATTTTTTTCATTTTCCTCAAAAAAAAACAAACTGGTTTTGGAAGCCAAGATTCATTTTCCACGTAATATGTTCTTTTTACCAAGATGAAAATATACAAAACACTTCATCTGAACTCTTATACTATATGCTTCTGGATCGGTGGTATACGCCTATTACTGGGAAAAAAAAATTCAGTCCCCAAAACTTTCATTTGAAAGACACCAGCAATGGTTCTATGTAACAATGAGATCCCACAGTTAAAAACCTATAATCTGTGTATTATAAAACTGCATTGGAAAACACATTCAATTGGGCAATTTTCTAAAACTGCAGGATTCTCTAAAGACCAGGAAGGAATAGCTGAGGGCTTCTAACCCTTCTTAGCACTTTTAAAATAAGACTTGCTTCAGAGTTCAACACATTTTTATTTCCATCCCCACATACACAATTTTTTGTTGAAAACTATTTGTGAATTCCCACAAAAGCAAAAATACTGACGAATTCAACTTTTTAATAAAGCTTTCTTTCCTGTTAAAGAGGGAAATGTTGATATAGCCTCTTGTGTTCCTAAGTTTCTACAAATGAAATACCTGACAAGAGGATGGCTTCCCTTTCTTCTGAGGGAAAGCTACTAAAACTAAAGATTTCACCAGGATATATCGGTAGTAGGAGTTGAGATTTTCATAAACTGATATGAGCCTCACAGAAAATAAGCAAGTAACATTTTATAAAAAGGCTTTAATCAAAAATAATTCACGAGGGGAAGCCGGGATGGCTCAGTGGGTTGGGCGCTCACTTTGCAGCGCCGGGGACCGAGGATCGAGTCCCGGCCCCGGCCCGTGTGGAACCATGTGCTGAACTGGGAGCTCCCCTAGTTCAGTTCTCTCTCTGTCTCTGTATCTCTCTCTCTCTCTCTCTCCTCTGTCAAAATAAATAAATAAATAAAATATATATTAAAAAAAATAAAAATAAAAAAATAATTCACGAGAAGTTTAAACTCTGAGTGGGCTTTAAAGTAGTAGAGAGACGTATCTATTTTTTAACTTCCATCATTCGTGCTTCAATATTTATTGTCTCATATCTATCAGGCCTGTGCCAGTTGTTGAGGATAAAAAGACTAGTAACGCATAGCCCACTGTCCTGAGGTTTTACAATCCAGAATACATTGATTAAAACAAATATTTTTAATGTTCAAGGCATGGCCTGTTCTTCCAAACTAGCTTGTGTGTGCGTGTGTGTGCATGTGTGCTCACACGCCATGCAACAAACATTTGTTGACTGCATTTCACCTTGGCCTCTGTGTTTCATGATCACTAAAAACGATAGCCCAAACTTAAAGATAAGCAAAACTTGAAAGGTAAATCGTAACATGAGCCCACATTTTACAGATGGCTGATGGGGCCACCCAAAGTTAAGTGACTTCCCCAAGGTCACCAGCAGTACTGGGATAAGAATCTAAGATTCTTAACTTCTAGCTACTCTCCATCACGTAAATCGTTGAAGATTTAAACACCCTCCACTCTTTCTTCTTTATGCAATTAACTCATTCATTTAGCCTCTTCTTTGAACTTAGTCTCGGCCCATCTTTCTTCTGACTCTTTAAGCATCTGTGCTGCATTCTCTACACCCTCACACAAGTTCATGCTGTCTCCTCAACTGCGAAGCCCACATTAGCTGCAATTCTAATATGATCCTTCACGGAGACTCTGACATGACCTGGAGCTCCCAGGTGGAAGATGGCTCTCTGGTTATGATTCTGAAACCTCATCCCATCCATCCTCTTCGTGGGCACCCCAGTGTGTCCCCCTACAGGGTCTGTGAGTGGATCCCAGGAGGAAGAGGAAGCAGTCACTCCACTGGGCTGTATCCCTGCCAGCTCTCCACTTCCACAGAATTGCTTCACTCTCATGCACTTGCCCTCCTAAGAACACAGTTGGAATGAAACCAAAAACCGGTCTTCACCAAAAAACTAATAAAAAATTCACAGTTCTGATGGCACACACATGTCCTTAGTGCATCACACTTTCAGCCTGAAATCTTAGACTAGTGCAAATTTTTTTTTTTAATTATTTTATACCAGCTCTCATCTGGTAATGCAAGACACCCATGGAATAACTAATTTGGGTACATGTCATTAACTGGTATAGTTTTGTGTGTGTTTAGTGTTCTCATGGATATCAGCAAAATTAATAAAACACCCTTTTGGGAAAAGTGATCTGTCACTAAAGGTAATTCATATTGCATATTGGCAAGGTTTGTAGACAAACAAATAAGAGAGATCAATGTCAGCTGTAGCTGATAAACATGTTAATCAAGTACTTTCAGTAGGAGCACAGTATGGTAAAATTTACCCTGTTTTATAAGACCAGCACTAGAAATATTTTATCTCAAAATACATGTCCTTGTAGCACAACCCCTAATTACAAATAGGAATTAAGCATGAAAACAGCAGCACCTCTCATACACAAAAAGTCTCCCATGAAAACTCCCAGATAGGACAATAAGGTGTATTTTGGAGGGCCCAGGGAACCAAATGGATCTATTTAAGAGTTAAAATTGTTATATAGCCTTAAGATAATAATAATCAATAACAACAACATAATAGCGAAAACAAACTTACCACTGCTTGGAATTGTTTGTGGTGAATTCTTTAATTTAACATTCTGCCTCCCTTTTGTGGGTTTTTCCAAATTCAGGTCCTCTTTTTTTCCTTTCCTCTTTGGGGGCTGCGGAGATGAGTTGTCGCTGGAGCCCACAGTTGACTTAGATTGGCGATCATTTCCCTAAATGTCAAGACATTCAGCCATTACTATTGGCTAATGAACTCCCAAAGTGATTCCTAGTCAAATACAAGTCATTAACTAGTCATTAATTAGTGGTAAATAGGGCAGGTGATGGATGTATTGTGCTGATTCTGCTACCGTCTATTTAAGGCCTACAGTTAGATTAACTCCACCGGGTGGCAAAGGGTCTAAAAGAAGAAGGAGAATAAAAATAATAGCAGTTGGTGACCACTAACAATTGTTGAGTACTTAATATGAACCAGGTACTCTATAAAATACTTCACTCAATCCTCATACCCCTGTGACACAGGTACTGCTATCACCCCATTGTATTGGGGGTGGGGGGGAGAGGCTTAGAGGTTAAGCCTTGTCCAGCGTCGTGTGGCCAGCCAGGAGCAGAGCATGTTTTCTGCCTTAACATCCCCTCCCTGCTGCGCCTTTCTGAAGAATCAGCAGCTATCTATTGGGTGAGGAATAGTGGTGGCCCTTAGTTTGATAAGATAATCTGGAAATACCTTCTTAACTAGTTGTCTCTGTGAATGTATAGGTATTGTCATTTGAGTAGACAAAGACTGTGCTTATAGAGATCTTCCAGTATTTACTCATCTGTTGATGATCGCCGTGGTCTCTATGAATCACAAATCCAGAGCAACCCAGAGCCAAGCAGCTCGAAACCACAAGCCCCCATTCCTGCAAGGCAGCCACCAATGGTCACACCTTTCTGGGTTGCCTCTGGTTCCCATGTGTCTACCGAAATGAAGACTCTGCATCTGCAAAGCGGGCTCCTTAGCATGAAGGTAAAGTTGAGTTTCGGTGGCTCCAAGTAATTGGCCCAAGTACAGTTCCTGGGGAGCTACAATATGGCCATGACAGTGATGGCAACTGTTAAGTGCCCAAGGAATAGCTGTGCTGATACTCGGCTACTACATGGCCACCGCTACAGAAGGAAACTCTCTCCTAACAAGACTGCCTTGGCTCGCAGAAGCCCAGGTGCTAAACTTACCTGAGTGTGTAAGGTATGAGGCTGTAGGTAATGGAAAGAATGCAAGTTTTAGGGACCCAAAGTGCCTGGCTCAGAGCTACTGCTCTGCCATTAACCACCTGCAGGACCTTGGGCTAGTACCCACCTTCTCTGAGCCTGTTGCCTCATCAGTTGAATGGGGTTAATGTACCTGCCTTTAGGTTTATCAAGAAGATGAAATGTTAACCTTTATAAAGTATTATAACTAGTCCAGTGCCTGGCAGGTAGTACTCATTCAATGAGTATCAAAGTGCTTTCTCTAAGAGCAGAGATTAATATCTTTTTCTTAAGAATTCTCTCAAACTCACACCAAATTGGGTGCAATCTTTAGGCAACATCTGTACTATCCTAGTATTTGAAAATAAATGTAGTAATATTAAATACACAAATCTGCCTAGGAAACTATAACTGCTCATTTTAAACATTTATATATTCAGTCATCCAGAAGCATTTAAATATTTTTAGCCATCACCCAATTAAAAACAGAAAAATTCACAGGCTTACAAATGAAGCTATTTATGCTGTTTTGTTATAGCCTACAAGAAAATGAATTATGCATAGATTTATTAACAGTATGAAAACTTGTCTGAATCTGTATCACTTTTCTGGGTAACTTAATTTCTTATTCCAACTGCAATTTAAACATAGTTTCTATTTAATTATGATATTAACAGCTACCAGAGTTGTGTTTATTTGGTTTTTTCTTTTCTTTTCTCTCCTTTTCTTCAATGATTACTTCTTACAAGGCTCATAAACTGCCTGGCAGAAGCAATGGATAATATGGTTATGATGCAGATTCCAAAACCATCATCAGTCAGGGCTCATATTCCAGTCTATTTTCAACCAAGTCTGTACATCCCAAGATTTTAAAACGTTAAAAGCCTTCAATAAGAGGAAGTCATTTTTCTGGCAAGCCTACTAAAATATTCAGAGATGCTGTTGAAATTTCAAAAACTAAAATGTACCTGCATAAATGACAAACCCTGGATCCTGGCACAGTTTTTATAGCTCTCTGGAAAAAGTCTTATTCACAAAAGACGTATAACAAGGGAGAAGCAAAGGCCGCACCCTGGAATGCCTAGAGGTTCGTTTAACTTTAAAAAACTCTCTTAATGAATATTCAGGAAGTTCTGATTTACTGCATTTCTAATATAGACACTCAACAGGGAGCACCAAGAAAGACTAGATGATTTCAATTACTATTAATATATATGGTAATTGACACTCATGCATTCAATTATTGATTAATAACTAATCACCTGGCATTTTGTAAGAACTAAATAAATAAAACTGAGGACAAGAAAAGAATTATTTTGTAGTTACAAAACTGGAAATAATTTAAATGGTTTTTTTTAAGAACATGTGGATCCATCTAAAGTGTTAACACAAAACAAATATATAAAATTAGAATATATAAATCATATGCACTGATATTTATTTACATAGTTAATTATATAAATTATAGGTAATATATAAATTATATATGATATATACGGTATATATAGAGAGAGAGAGGACAAAGGAATGAAGAAGGTGATTTCCCTTTCTTTTTGGGGATTTGCATATGTGACTTAAAACTTGGACACACAGATAATCATGACTGTTTGGGGAGCACAGGGAATAGAAACATGCTATCTCATCCGGCTGTGTCAGTTGATAAAATCATGTTACTTAGTAGCTCTTAGGTGCTAAATATCCATTAATACAAACACTTGCCAAATTTATACATAGGTATCATTATCATCACTTTACCAATAAAGGAATTGACTTTCTCCAGTTTACCCAGGTCTGATTTTTAAGTTTCCTGATGCCAGGCATTAGAAACACCTATTACATAGTATGGTTCCCTAGCAAGAACCATCTGGAAATGACGAATTAGGGCTTTATCCCTAAGTGGAAGGAGTGAAGAAGCAGACTAATTTACAGCATGTCCTATGAAGAAACTAGACCCCAGCAATACTTACAACTACTGTCCTCCTCTGCCTTTTGCTCCTGCACACACCTCAGCACACCTGATAGGAAGAGCAAACCTCTGGCCCTAACAAGCACAAGATTATCAAAGAGCCCTTGAATGGTGCCTCACTCTACTGAAACTGGGATTTTTCAGTGGTTCCCAAAGCAGTTTTCCACCAGATCCAATCAACACAGGTTCCTTTCATTACCATAGAGAACTGTTTCCAGATCACACAAAAACGAGTCAAAGACACGTTGGCCGTAAAACACAAAGTTTAAAGTAATTCTGTGAGGACGTGGCTTCATGGTGCAGCCTTCACCGTGTGTATGTCAGGAATGCCCCGGGAGGGAGACCTGAAGAGCAGGGGAAAGGCCAGCTCTAGCCAGATACACTCCCACGTGTGTGTCTGGACAGGGCAAGCGGGGGAGCCATTTCATCCACACTGGACTCAGTGTCCTCCCAAGGCAGGTGGAGTTGGGGGAGCATTCGGAATTTATCTTGCTTCATAGTGACCTTGTGATAGGTGGCTAGTCATGTCACTTTTTATCAAAAAACTTAGCAATTTTAATATTTGAATCTGTAAATTACAGATCACCAGCTCTATCAGCTGCGTGGTAATAAGAAAAACAACAAACAACAATTTAATTTGCTCTTCAACTTAACTTTCAAATACATCTGGTTTGCACCTTTCCCACTAGAGGGTGCTTTGATTCTACGTGGAGTGACCTCACAGCCAGAGAACATCCTCCTGCCAAAGGGTTTATTTTCCAAACTTAGTATTAATAATACTTAAGATGATTCACATATATCTACATTTTGTTTTCCAGGCTAGCATTGCAACTTATAATTATTCACAGTGTGCTAGTTCCTGTGACTCTCCCAGCACTTGGAGTCTGTATCTGGAGAGGCTTCTGGTCTAGTCCTGATATGCACAAGGCATTCTCTGGCTGATCTGAAAAGGATTGCTTGACCCCCCTCACCCCATCCCCACACCCCTCATTCCACCCAGCTGAGCAAGTCACCCACGCACCAGCAGGGTCCCCTGTGCAGACTGTGGCCACTTCCGGGGATTTTATTTATTTTGTTTTTCTTTTGCTTTTAAGTCCTTTCAGGCCCTCCCACTACATCCCCCTGCATTATGCAATGCAGCGATTCGTCCTAGGAAAGCTTTGTGGGTAGAAGAACAAATTTCTAAAACTCTAGTTCTGGGTCCCCTTTGATGTGCATCATCAGTTCTGAGGTGCTTTCAGCGCTGACTTGGCAGTGGGTCCTCAGGGTTTCAGCTGGCTCTCCCACAATCCCACTCACTGCACCCCCCTCCCCCACCTCACTCAATGCCAAGCAGTTAATGATCTTAAAAACGTGTACATTCTCCAGAGAACCAATTAATTAAAGGAAAGAGTAAATTAATCCTTCTCTTAAAAATTAAGTTTGTGACCTTAAAATATAAATGAACTCACCAGATGTTCTCTCTGTGTGGCTCACCACCCACCAGTCATGCACATGCCCACTAACCAGGTATAAGAACCTACTGTGTGCCAGGCATAGTACCCCTCTCTGCTCAAATATGACCAGGAAGAGAATTCCCCTGACCACGCAGATGCTATAGCACTCCCTTCTCACGTTCTCTTCCCATATCTTGATGCATTTTTCCTTCAAGCTCCTCCCTGATTAACATCAGATGTATTGTGCACTTGTCTTTCTCCTCCCCCACAAGGTAACACTTAAGAGTTTTCTCTGGAGTCTCTGCCTCCCCTCGTCCGCAAGCACTAGAACACTGCCTAGGACATTATATACACTCTGTGCTGGCTGTTGGATGAATGCATTCATCAATGACAACAGTTACTTGAAGAATTACCACAGAAGGCCACCTGCCCTGCCGCCACCAGCCCAAGTCACATGCATCACATGTCTAGATGCCAGATGTCTCCCCAGACTCCCGCTTCTATTCTTGCCCCAACCCACTTCTCAGCAGACACCACAGCCACAGTTATCTGTGATCCATAAAAAAACATAAATCAAGGGAAGCAGGGATGGCTCAGCTGGTTGAGCGCTCATCTTGCAGCCCAAGGGTCCAAGGATCAGATCCCGGCCCCAGCCTGTGCCAACCCATATGCTGAACTGGGGTGTGCCCCCGAGTTCGGTTCTCACTGTGGCGAGAACCCCTTGTGGGAGGTCCCCTGGCCCAGTTCCTGCCCTGTGCAGCCCCACACCCACCTGTGGAGTGAAACTGTATCAAAAACTAATGCTGTGAACTACGGAGACTGCTCTGGGCTCGACCCCTTCTCCCTGTCTCTCTCTGTCTCTCCCTCTTTCTCTGTAAAAAACAATAAAATAAATCTTAAAAAAAATGTAAATCAAATGATACCACTCTCTTCTCTAACACTCAAACCATGCCCCATCAAGGCGTAAAATGCAAGCTCCTTACATGGCCTCAGAGTCCAGCCCCACCCGCCGGGCTTCATATCACCGCATTGGCCTTCCTGCCGCCTTCCCCACATGCTGCCCTCTTGACCAGGGCCTGTGTGACTTGTTTCCTCTGTCATGGACACTCTTATTTCCCCCTGCCCCAACCTTGTATGGCTGGCTCCATCAATCACTTCCTCAGTCTCGGAGAATTTTAGGTGAATTGGTGCCCTGCCACATTTTATTTTCCTCATAGCACGTAACCACCATCTGAAACTACTTAGATGTTTGTTTAGAGGTTGATAGTCTGTCTATGCCCATTCGTCTACCGTCCCCTCCCCCCACAGGCACTAGAACGAACACTCCATCAGGTCTGAAATCTTGTCTGGTGTCTGTTCACCACTATATCCCAGCTGCTTAGTCATTCCTGGCACTTAGTAAGTGCTCGAGAAATACATGGTGAATGGACAACTGAGTGAGCAGATATCTGCTCACGAGTGCATGAATCTCGTATGAGAGCACTGTGGAAAGAGGGACAAACTCTGCTGTCATTTTCTTTTTTCTAAGTCATGGCACAGAAATGTAATTCTGAGCCTTGGCCTTCTAAAAGACAGAAACAGTCTTTCTTTAAAGGCTACTACCTCAAAGAGGCCTTTCCTGACACATCTATTGAAGTTAGTTTTCCTTTCATTGTCTCTCATATTGCTCTGTACTTATCTTTTATTTTATCACGCTCTGTAATTACATATGGATTTGTGGAATCATTTGTGTAAACTCTGTCTCCCACGTAGACCACGAACTAAAGAAAGTACTGTCTTTTCGCTCATCACTGTCTCCCAGGGGCTTAGCTCCACGTCAGATGCACAGAAAACTCAATCAATCATGAGATGACCCAGGATTCATAGCACAGACTCTACACTGCACATATATGCCTCCTACATGTGAATTTTAAAGAAACAAACACATTATACATTTTTAATTAAAAATTTACATGTTCAAATTTCAGAATAGTAAGCAGATAATTCCAGACTCCAGTAACTACAAATGCAAACAGTTGAGTCATGATCTTGGTTCTGACACCAACTTTTCCTATGACCTAGGGTCATTTATTCAACTGCAAACAGTCTCTGTTGAACCATCACTCTTCCAGCTATATTGTGAGAACTAATGGGAGCTTGTATTTACCTGGTACATAGAAGAGATTCTGCTCCAAAGTCCTGAAGCACAAGAGGACAAAATTTCCAAACCCTAAAGTCATGGGTTTTATTGACTTCTACAGTGGCTAACATATATTTTGCAGCGACTGGAATATTCTCTCTCCTCTTCCTCTCTATACCCCTAACATTAGGTTGCCTCAAGCCTGTGTCCTCTGTGGTCCTCACTGAACTCCCTCCCTAGGCTTCTACTGGCCCATCCTCTCTTTCAGTAGCACCACGAGCCTGCTCCCTACCGGGCCATCTGAGTGCTAGGAAGGAACACTGCAAGGACATTGGGTGGGTGAACCTGCAAGTTGACATCTGATGCCCACATCACATCTCAGATTCCACCACTTAACACTGCTTGCTGAACCCTTTCTACTAGGTTTCAAGATGACACTTCCAACTTAATGTGTTTGAAATTAAGCAAGTCATTATTATATCCTCTAACTGTCTTCTTCTTGATCACAGTCCTAGTGTTTTCTCAGGCATCTGAGCTCAAAGACTTCCAGTTATCTTTGGCTGCAACCTCTCCATCAACCCCATGTATCCAGTCACCATGCAAGTCTTACATTTCTTCGTGAGCAGTAATCACTTCCCACTACCTTTACCACCTACACGGTCTAGGCTCTTATCATTTTATACCAAGGTCACTGCTTGCAAACGCCACAGAATTGATCACTACTGGCATTTAATCAAAAGGGTAGAAAGAGAAGCCTCAGCCAGAAAAAAACAGCATGGCATAAAACTCATCACCATAAGGGGGTAAGACAAAAAATACACCCACTAAGAGCTGGTCACAATTCCCACATAACAGGTATTTAATAGACACTTGCTGAATTAACAAATAAATGAATGAATGATGGATGGAAAAGATTCTGGTAGAAAACTAAGTATTTGGAATGATTCTCAGTTTTTTAAAGGACTACAACGGAGGCTTTACCTTTTCTTACAAAAACTTTTTTAGTCTTTGTCAGAGGTAGAACACAGGGCTGGAGAGACCACTAACATAATCTACCACAGCATTTTTTCTAGTTTTATAACTTATTGGCTAGATTTCAACTGTGATATAAATTATATCAAGTCTGTACACAAGGAAAAAGGATACCTAGTATTTTGAAATCCATATTTTAAAAACATTATATTGCTTTTGAAGACCTTAATTGTAATATTAATGTTCTAATGTTGTTTCACATAATTGCTAATATATAACATCACAAGGCAGCTAAGTTTTATTTCTTCAAATTTAATTGAAACCCAAAGGATAGTAGTCTCTCTGTAACATATAGAAATATAGAACAGTAATGAGTAAACCAGCTGATACTTACACTCCCCTTAGACTTTTTGGATCCTACAATAGGAGGCAGTGAAGAAGCTTTCTGGCTGCAGAAACAAATTGCAATTTAGAAATATGAGTGTTATTTAAAAATAATATATAATGCAAGATAACTTGTCATCACAACCTGGAAGTCACCTGTTTACTGACATCAGCGCTTCACAAAAAGTACCAACTACTTTCCAAATTTCACAGACTACATAAAATACCTGAATCCCATTCCAAAAGCTGTTACATGCGTTCATACACTGTTTTAACTGATGTTTAAGTAAACTTCTAGTACCACCTTAAATGTTTTCATGGCATTTTTATTTCATTTCCAAACTTTTCTGTATGAATTTCAAAAGCTCATTTCCCAAGCTGAGTAATGATTTTTTCAGATTGAGTTTAAAACAATAAATTTCTACTTTTTGAAAATGTCTACAATGTCTACCTCTGATCGATGCTCAGAATGGGAATGCAAGTGGCATTTATATTCAGGGGGCTGCTAAACCAGTCATTCTCATCAAAGAATAACAAATTCTCTTCAGCTTTGAGAATGTTGTTTCATAGATGCCTATAATATTAGAAAATGATCTATACTGGAACTCAACTGAACCTCCCTGAAAGTAAGAGGACACATAGGTCAAGGTAAAGCTTATGAGTCTGAGAAAGGCCACCCTGCCTCACAGGCTTCTTGCTGCCATGCAGTTACATGCAGAAGCTCACCACAGACTAAGGCAGTGTTGCTTAGCAGAGATTGTGAAGCACTGGGTTTCAGGGCTGGGTGAGGGGAGTTAGCAGTAAGTCTGCTGGTAAACCCTCATAAAGTACCAGAAAATCAGGTGATCTTGCATACTGCAAACAGCACCCCTGACATTTCATTTCATCTCATACTTATCCAGAAACTTTCAGCCAGCCTCTGCATCGGGCTTCACAAGTTCTGAGTTAGTGGTGAACACATCAGTGACCTGCTGCTTTAGCTCTGCACCTTAGCAGGGAACAACCACACGAAAGCCAGTTCCCGGTAGCAAAGCAGCCAGGGCATCTCAGGGAAATGCAGCAAAGGTGTCTCCTGGGACACCATGAACAAGTTGAGGGGAGGGTCCCTGTGTGTGCCAGACGTCAGTGCCCTTCACAAGTGCGTCCGCCGTCCATCTCCACGGCCACAATAAGGCGCTTCTCACAAATACATGGCATTGCACAGAGCAAAAGGGTTCATGGTGCATTATGTGTAATTAAAATTGTCACCTTTAAAACTTTGCATGCATGAACTATAAACTCAGTCACTTTACTTACTGGGCACAAGTAAAATTATATTGTTTTTGCATTTTACAGTTATTATTAAAAGAGGTATAAAATATTATGGTTTTATAAAACACCTTTACATGTTCTTAAATGTACCACCTGGAAAGTTCTCTGGTCTAGC
This sequence comes from Craseonycteris thonglongyai, assembly GCA_004027555.1. Classification (NCBI taxonomy): domain Eukaryota; kingdom Metazoa; phylum Chordata; class Mammalia; order Chiroptera; family Craseonycteridae; genus Craseonycteris; species Craseonycteris thonglongyai. The sequence continues at coordinate 40,034 of PVKE010004159.1, forward strand.
TAAATAGTTAAGACATTATTAACAACCTCTAATAATGCATATACTGTATAGAAGCTCATTGCCTGTATCTTCTTTGCGAGAGGAAACATTTATATTTATTATAAATTCATAAGTGAATGGTTAAAAGAACTATCATTGTCCTTCATAGATTCTAAAAATTACTGTGCAATAGCTCTCAATCTCCAATCATGGCAAATAAATCAATCAATCATGGTAAATTAATGAGTGAATAAATAAATAAATAAATAAATAAATGTATATCATACATACTTTCCATGCTAACTGAATAAACACAACTGTTTAATATATATCAGTGGTCAGCAAAAGACACGATGCTATTTCAAGTGATAACTAAAGTGGGAGAAGTGAATGAGAATGAAAACTTACCCATAAGACCTTCTCATTGTTGACTTGTCAAAAAGTAATTCGCTGTAAGGCAATTTCTTAAACTTATCTCTGCCAACAGCAACATAAAACTGCCCATTCTCCAGCTCGGCCCCATTCTCAACCAGTTTTCCATCTAAAGTATAAAGTCTGCCAAAATATGAATGTCGCCAATTAAAATGTTAACAAGCATTGAAATAACTGATTAAAATTACAAAGTAAATGAAAACAGTCTGTTCCTAATTTGGCTCATCTGTTACTATCCTAATTATTGAATTACAAATACCTCTAAGTCATTAGATTCAATTAAATGCCGTTGTTATATTGCAGGCACAGTTGTTATCTGGCTGTACCGTATTTGCTCCCAGTGAACCTAACAATCTAGCCCCCTGTGCCTACCGTATCAAGATTTTAGAGGGAAAGATTGAACTGGTAAAGAACATGGTGCTTTAAATAAAGCTCAGCTCCTACTGAAGTCCGATTGTTCTATTCCTGTTATGTGAGCACTTTTAAATTTTATTTTCTTAATTTATATGTCATGTTAATAAGCCTCTTACAGCATTCTGTGTAAAAGTGGCCCTCAGCCAAAACATTACACCCAAACACACAGAACTGAGTCAGAAAACAAGAGGTGAGAGGGCAGGGGCTAAAGGATCCCATGACCAGTATTAATGATGCAGAACTACAGAGCATTTGTGCTTCTTTTTTTTTTTTTCTTTTTCCTCCCCTCACCTTCCCAGTATCAAGGGATTTCACAAGAACCTCCCTTTATTGTAAAACTGCTGCTACAAACCACAATTAATATGTTACTTATTCAAAGAGTAGTAAGAATTTTCTAGATGATTTAAAGTGTTCACAGAACATTTTTAAAGAAGGAAAAAAAAAAAAAAAAAGACAGACTATTAGAAAACTGCACCAGAAAAACAATGAATATTTTTGAAGGTCAGAAACAAGAATTAGTAACTGGAAGGATTTCAAGATACTCATCTTAAAAATTCTCAGACTTCATATATTATTAATATATAACAAAAGGTTAGTGACATTTGCAAAGGAAAAAAACATTCATCGGCCTTTCTGCTTGTTTACTGATTATCTAAATGATCATAGCCTATGGAGCCATGAAGTGCAAAGATAAAAATAAAAATAGCCACCAAAATCCCTGGAATGTGTTTGCATTGAGTCAGTACAAAGATGCTGAAGTCTCTTTCTTTATAACATGGTACTCTGATCCCTAAAGTCTAAATACCAACACGTCAGCAGAGTTCTGGCTTTCCTGCCTTGACCAAGACAAGGATTTCTGACAGTGACATTATTGATATTTTGGGTCTGACTACTCTTTGTTAGAAAAGTGAGGAGGCTGTCCTATGGATTGTAAGTAACAGCACCCTTACTTCTACCCACTAGATGGTAGTTGGAGCTGCCCTGTCTCCACATGGGACTTCCAGAAATTACTCCAGACACTGCCAAACATCCCCCAAGGAACTAAACTGCCCCTAAGTGAAAAGCACTGGCCTAGACCCAGATGTTTTTCTTCTTTCATTTTCCTTCAATATAGGAAGGTCTGAATCAGTAGTTAACTTTTATAGCTAGAAATTAAAAGGCAGCATAGCTGTGGGTTTGGAAACAGCCAAGGCTTAACTTGTTTTCTCAGCAGGTAAGTAAAAGATACTGAATAAATTCCAGCCCATGATTTTAGCCTTTCTTTACATGACTCTGTAGGCCTTCTTTCCCCCTTTGCTACAAAACATTAAAAAAAAACAACACATAAATAAGGAGTCAAACCAATGCTTAATGGATTCTTCTGATAGATAAATATACTGATGTGTGGAAAGGATCCCACCATAAGCCCCTTTAATGTTTTGTTAAAGGAAAATGGATGGGCACATCCCAAGTGAACAGCAACCAAATCTCACTCATATCTGGCATCACATCAAGGATTAAATTTCTCTAGGTATTCAAGTGTTCTGGGGACATATAACCATATTTTCATTGCTGTATTTGTACTTGCATAAATTTCATTTCCATGCATGAATTTGTTTCTATCAATATATGCATGAATAGGTGTCTCTGGGCATGCAATTGTGTGTATGGTGTATATCTTTGTGTGCTTTACACTATTGATTGAGTGGGTTTATATTTATGTATATGCCAAAAGACACAACTATATATCTAAAATGTGTAACTATTGAGATCTGTCTTTACTCCTGACACAAAAATAAAATCCAGAAGGAACAAAGGTTTAAATAAATTTAAAAATTCAAGATGAAAACATAAAAGAATATTTTTACAACTTTGGAGTGAGGACGATCTAAGCTAGTCATAAAATTTAATGATCATAAGGCAAGACTGAAAACTCAACTGCATCCAAATTCAACATATTTATGTGCAAAATAAAACATAGAGTACCAAAAATACAAACTGGAAATACATTCAAAACTCCTTTGATAACCACTAAACTGTTGTCTGTCTATGAGTTGTTGTTTTTTTAAGATTTATTTTATTGTTTTTGACAGAGACAGAGAGAGACAGAGGGAAGGAGGAGGGCCCAGAGCAGTCTCTATAGTTGTACGTCATCAGTTTTCAACACAGTTTCATTCCACACAGGCGGGCAGGGGCCATGCAGGGCAGGAACTGGGCTCCGGCTTCCTGCATGGGAGGCACACTCCAACAAGCTAGGGGCCGAACTGGGGGCCTGCTGTGGCGAGAACCAAACTAGGGGCCACACCCCAGTTCAGCATATGGCTCCTCATGGGTCGGGGCCAGGATTCAATCCTTGGACCCCGGGGCTGCAAAGCAAGCACTTAACCTACTGAGCCATCCCAGCATCCCCTTTGCCTATGAGTTTTTGATTGTTTATTGCTCTCAGTTTTATATTCAACATGAGTGAAATCATATGATTGTCAACTTTTTCTGTCTGACTTATTTAACTTAGCATGATAATCTCAATATCTATCCATGCTGTTGCAAATGGTAGTATTTCAACTTTTCTTACAGCTGGGTAATATTCCATTGTGTATATGTACCACATATTTTTTTATTTAATTATCTATCAAAGGACACTTCAGTTGTTTCCATGTCCAGTTACCTTGGAGAGTGTGAACATAAGGATACATATATCTTTATGGATAAATGTTTTGAGATCTTGGGGATAAATACCGGTACCCAGGATTGCTGGATCATATGGCAATTCTATTCTAAATTTTTTTAAGAATCTCCACACTGTTTTCCATAGTAGCTGTACCAGTATACATGCCCACCAGCAGTCTATGAGGGTTCCTTTTTCTGCACAACCTCTCCAACACTTGTTATTCCTTGTCTTATTGATATTAGCCATTCTAACAGGTATGAGGTGGTATCTCATTGTGGTTTTGATTTGCATTTTCCTAATAGCTAGTGAAATTGAACATCTTTTCATATATCTGTTGGCTGCTTATATGCCTTCTTGGGAGAAGTATCTGTTCAGAGCCTCTGCCCATTTTTTATTTAGATTTTTTTGTTGTGGTTTAGGTGTGTGAGTTTTTTATATGTGTATTTTGGACATGAGCCCCTTATCAGGGGTGTTATTTGCAAATATCTTCTCCTATTTGGTTGGCTGCCCCTTTGTTTTGTTGATGGTTTATTTTGCTGCACAGAAGCTTCTAGTTTTATATAGTTCCATTCATTTATTTTTGCTTTCCCTTGCCATTGAGGTCAAGTTCATGAGATCCTCTCTAAGCTTAACATCTGTAAGTTTATTACCAATGTGTTCTTCAATCTAATTTATTGTTTCAGGTCTTTTATTAGGTCATTGATCCATTTTGAGTTAATTGTGGTTTATGTGAGAGATGGCAGTCTAGTTTCATTCTTTTGCATGTGGCTTTTCAATTTTTCCAGTACCATTTATCAAAGAGGCTTTCTTTGCTCCACTGTGTGTTTTGGCTCCTTTATTAAAAATTATTTGCATATATACATGTGGGTTTATTTCTGAGTTCTCAATTCTGTTTTCTTGCCAATATCATGCTGTTCTGATTATTGTTGCTATGGAGTATAATCTGAAGTTGGGGCATGTGACACCTCTGGCCTTGTACATGTTTCTTAGGATTGCTTGAGTTGCTAAGGGTCTTTTGTGATTCCATACAAATCTGATGATTTTTTGTCCTGTTTCTTTAAAAAATGCCATTGTGATTTTGATGGGGATTGCGTTAAATCTGTATAGGACTTTGGATAATATGGCCATTTTACTGATGTTGATTCTTTCAATCCATGAACACAGAATATCTTTCCATTTCTTTGTGCCTTCTTCAATATCTTTTAATAAGGTCTTGTAGTTTTCAGAGTATAGGTCCTTTGCAACCTTTAAGTTTATCCCTAGATATTTTATTCCTTTTGTTGCAATTGTAAAAGAATTTTTTTTTTCATTTCCTTTTCTGAAATTTCATTGGTAGTATATAGAAATACAATGGACTTTGTACATTGATTTTGTATCCTGCAACTTTACTGTAGTAGTTTATTGTTCCTAAAAGTTTTTTGATAGAGCCTTTAGAATTATCTATATAAATAATCATATCTTCTGCAAAAAGTGACAATTTGACGTCCTCATTCCCAACTTGGATGTCCTTTGTTTCGTTCTCTTGCCTGATTTCTCTGGCTAGAACTTCCAATACTACATTGAGTAACAGTGGTGAGAGAGGACACTCTTGCCTTGTTCCTGATCTTAGAGGAAAAGCTTTCAGTTGTTTGACCACTAAGTATGATATTAGCTAAGGGTTTGTCACATATGGCCTTTATTATGTTGAGCAACTTTCCTTCTATAGCCATTTTATTAAGTGATTTAATCATAAATGGATGTTGTATCTTGTCAAATGCCTTTCCTACATTTGTTGATATCATTATATGATTTTTTTTATCCTTTATTTTGTTTATGTGATATATCACATTGATCAATTTTGCAGATGCTGAAACATCCTTGAGCCCCTGGGTGGAGGGGGAAACCATTTGATCATGATATATAATCTTTTTAATGTACTGCTAGATTTAATCTGCTAGTATATTGTTTAGGATTTTTGCATCTGTATGTATCAAAAATATTGGTCTGTAGTTTTCTTTTTTGTGTGTCATCCTCACCAGATTTTGGTATCAGAGTAATGTTGGCCTCATCAAATGAATTAGTAAGTATTGACTCTTCCATTTCTTGGAAGGGTTTGAGAAAGATAGATATTAGATCATCTTTGAATATTTGGTAGAATTCACTAGTGAAGCCATGCAGTCCTGCCTGGTCTTTTGCTTTTGGGGGGTTTGAATGATTGTTTCAATTTCCTTACTGTTTATCAGTCTATTTAGATTTTCTAGTTCATGATTCAGTCTAGGAAGATTATGTATTTTTTTTTATTTTGTAAATGCAATTCTTTCTTTTTTTAAGATTTATTTTATTGCTTTTGACAGAGAGACAGAGACAGATAGAGACAGGGAGAAGGAGGGGGTCCCAGACCAGTCTCCATAGTTGCACATCATCAGTTTTCCACATACTTTAATTCCACACAGGTGCGCGTGGGGTATGCAGGGCAGGAACGTGCTGGGGTCTTACCGCATGGGAGGAACGCCCCCGGTGAGAAATAAACTGAGGACTTGAAGACAAGCGTTCAACCCACTGAGCCAACCCAGAATCCCCCGATTATATATTTCTAAGAACATGTCTATTTCTTTTAGGTTACTGAATTTGGTAGTTTTTCATGCTATTCTTGTACAATCCTTTATATTCCTGTGGTATCTGACATAATATTTCTTTCATTTCTGATTTTGTTTGTCTTTTCTCTTTTTTCCTTAGTGGGTCTAGCCAAGGGTTTGTCAATTAATCTTTTCAAAGAACCAGCTCTTTGTTGCATTAATTTTTTTCTACTACCTTTTTGTTCTCTATTTGTTTTAATTCTGCTCTTTTTATTTCTTTCCTTCTTCTGACTTTGGGCTTCATTTGTTCTTCTTTTTCTAGTTCTTTAAGATGTAATATTAGGTTGTTTATTTGGGATTTTTCTTGTTTATTGAGATAGGACTATAATGATATAAACTTCTATCACCACTTTGGCTATATCCCTAAAGTTTTGATATGTTGTATTTTTATTCTCCCTTGTTCCTATGTATCTTTTGATCTCTCCTTTTATTTATCCTTTGACCCAGTTGTTTTTTAATGGCATGTTTTTTAATCTCCACATATCTGTAGTTCTTCCAGCTTTCATTTTGAAGTTGATCTCCAATTTCAAAGCACTGTGGTCAGAGAATACGCTTGATATGATTTCAGTTCTCTTAAATTTGTTGAAGCTGGTTTTATGCTCCAACATATGGTCTGTCCTTGAACATGTTCCATGTATAGTCTGCTATTCTAGGATGAAAGGCTCTGTAAATGTTGATTTTGTACATTTGGTCTAATGTGCCATTCAATGCTGCTATTTCCTTACTGATTTTCCATTTGGCTGATCTATCCATACCGGTAGTTGTCAATGGCATATTTAGATCACATATTATAATTGTGTTTTTATTTTTTGCTTTAGTTCTGTTAGCAGTTGCATTATATATTTTGGTGTGCCCTGACTGAAAGCACATATATTGATAAATCTTATGTCTTCTTGTTGTATTGTCACCTTTAACATTATAAAATGTCACTGTATCTTGTTACTTTATCTTGAAGTCGGCTTTGTCAGATATAAGTATGGCCACATCCACTTTTCTCTGGATGCCATTTGCTTGGAGTATCATTCTCCACCCTTTCACTCTGAGTTTATATTTGTCCTTGCTGCTAAAATGTGTCTTTTGAAAGCAGCAGATGGTTGGATTTTGTTTTTTGACCCAAATTACTATTCAGTGCTTTTTATAGGTAAGTTCAGTTCATTTACATTTACGATGATTATTGATATATGAAGATTTCTTATAGTCATTTTGTCCTTTGTTTGTTAATAGTTTAGGATCTCCATTGTTTCTTTGGTCTGTGGTTCTGTCTTTTATTGTGTTTTGGTAATTTTTTTCCCCTCTGTTTTCTCATTTTTTATGTTATGTATCTTAGTTCTGGATTTTGTGTGTGTGGTTACCATTCAATTTATGTAAAAGAAAGTTTCAGACATACAGTAGTCCTTTATCTTCTGCATGCATCTTATCTCCATTCCCCTTTGCAAATTCAGACTTTTACTCACTCCCTTTTTATGCTTTTGTTGTCACAAATTATCCCTATTCATGCTGTGAGCTCATTTCTAAGTTTCAGTAGCTATTGCCTTCTTCTTTTTTTATTTTCTTTATCTCCTTTAACCTGTATGTTATATTTTAAGTGTATAGTGACCTGTTCTTAATAAGGCTTATCATGTCCTGCTTCTGTCTGTTAAGTCGTCTTACTCATAGTTTTGGATCCTTTTGTATTTTTGTTTCAGGTAGAACCACCCCCTTCAGTATTTCTTATAATGCAGGCCTTGCGGTCCCACACACTTTTATTGGTAAGAGAAAGGGTTAGTACAAAGTCTTTAGAAGATAGTTGGCAGTATCTACCAAAATTTAAAACACATGGACCACTAGACACAAAAATTCCACTTCTAGGCTTCATTCTTCTGATAAACTCTGCTTATATACACTGATATGTACACATAATAGCAAAAAATTGGAAATGACTTAATTTCCATCAAGACAACACTGTTAAAATAGGGCACACCCATAAATAAAAAACTTTGTAGTAATTAAAAATAATTATAATAGAGCTATTTGTGCTAAGAATAAAAATCTCCAACATTTGTCATTACGGGAAAGAAGGTAGGTATATTTATATATTTATTTGCATGTGTGTGTGTGTGTGTGTGTGTGTATACCCCTATTTGTGTTTTTAAGAAATAAAAGATGTATGTACTTATATGTACATTGTATTTCTAGAATACTGCGAAGGATTACTGCAGAGAGGGACTGGAAAGTCTGAGGTGGAAGAAAGAATTTTTATATCTTTTGTCCTGTTTGAAATATCTTTACCGCATGTGACACTTCACATGTGGTAATATATATATATATTAAATAAGCTAATTATATTTAAAATTCAACAATATATGTGACTATACATACATTAATCCATATACACATTTAACTGAAAGACATAATATAGCATTATTTAAGAACTTATTTTATTATATATGTCCATAAATAAATATATAGTATAAAAATGGGCATAAGGTCTTAAAAGCAGGAGTATATTCCACCAGTGGAATATGTTAGAGAAAGTGGGGTGAAGACAGGATTCAAGAACTATCTGAAAACTTTTGATTAGATTTCAATTATTTGTGTCACATATATATATTCTGAATATGTTCCATGCCTGTATATATTATTTATAACCCTTTACCTATAAGAAAATAAATAAGTCAGCTTCCATCAAGGAGTAATTTCATAGGCTTCACAACTTAAAAGCCACAATTTTAATCTTCACTTAAATTTCAGAAGTTGACAAAAATGCTTTTTATTTCTCACATTTTGGCAACCCCACTTAATCATTCCTCCTTAAACCCACTAACAGCTCCTGATGTCTGATTTTTGCATGAGGCAAATTGTTTGGACCATCAAAGAATCATGAAAAAAAGAGGAAAGTTAATTAAGAGCCAAGAAGCTGACTCGCACAAAGAAAGTTCTTCTCCACTAAAAGAATGTTGCCTATTTGCTCTAAACCAGGGGTGTCAAACTCAATTAAAACACGGGCCGTTTGGTGCAACAGGCAAGATTCACGCGGGCCACATCACATTTACAAACGTCGCCGGAACTGAGTCAGCACGTTTATACATGCCCACAGGCCCCCAGGAAAGGCACTGGGCCACGTGTATACTCGTCTTCAGTAGTTAAAGGGTTAACGAGGGAATTGTGTGTACAGTATTGCCTCGATCTCCCCTAAGCGCTATTTTCTTCATAACAATTTTTTCTATTTTCATTTTATTTCAGAGCATCGTGGGCCACAAAAAATTACCTCAGGGGCTGCATGCAGCTTGTGAGCCACCAGTTTGACACCCCTGCTCTAAACCAAAAGAATGAAAATAATTAAAATTTGTTGAAATGCTACTATCTGCCAGGATTATGTTATACTCTTCATGTGGATTATCTTATTTCTTAAAACAACCCTGTACTGTAAATACTATTAAATACCCATTCTGCAGTTAGAGAAAATGAGGCATACAAGGCCTCACTAGTGGGCTAAAATTCAAATCTATGGGCCAAAGACTGGAGAGACTCTTGGGAATATCTTCGACAATTCTGAAACCCATCCACTTACAAGACTGCTTTGACATACCTGTGGACAGCCCCACTCCTCAGAGTTATTTTTTCCGTGACCATCTGTAGCACATGATCCCACCGATTCAAGGCTTTTCTAGGGATGAGGAGGCGAGAAGCTGGGCTGATGAGGTCTCCATTTGCTATCAAGCTGGACAAAAAGCAAAGACAATGAGCCACAGCATTTGAAACAACCAAGCCTTTAAAACTACAAAGTAAACCCCAAACCAAAAGGAAACTGCCAGCCAATTTCAACTTGGACTGTAAGGAGCTCCAACTTACAAGATAGTGCAGGGTTCCTGAAGTGGTTTTCTAAATCGAGCTGACACATTGATCCTGCTGTGGATTACTGGTTTTACCTTTAAAAGCAAAGAAATAGAAACCACTGAGCTTCTGTTAGTTTCCTTTATCCTATTCAGGAAAAACTACAGGTTTCCAGGGAACTAGCTGAGACCCATTTTGCCTGTGTTAAAACCTTGCTTATTTTCCTCCACTTACATAAACACGCCTGGGCTCACCTTCTCTCAATATTACATGGCCTTAACAAAGCCCTCAAGAAGAACTTCCCTTAAGCCCTGATAATGCTGCTCACGATCTGTGACAACACAGGAACTGTTGGGCTAGTATGAGCATTTCAAGGCAACCTTTTAAAACAATGCTTTCTGCAAAACAAAAATGTATTAATTCCATAAAATCTTCAACTCTGAAGTTTTCCCTCCAGCCATACATCCTATGTCTTGTCATTTCTTTTTGCCTACCTTCATTTCACCTACTCCCTGAATCTAGACCCCTACAGGATGCTTGAGCCCATCCTAACGTCTTAAGACTGAACCCATCACTTCTTCTCGACTTTGCTTCCCCTGTCCATCAGCAGCCCTCAGTCGGTGGACTCTTTGCATCAAGGTGGGTCTGGTTATCCTTGTCTCTCCTTTGCTTCCAGGCTCCTGGCTGCTGTTAGCAAAAACCACATGGTTTCACAGTACCCTCCTTGCCTCTTACAGAGTTTGGCATTGGCTGGACTTCTCCTCCCAAGTCAATTATTTCTAATATTTCCTAAGGTGGATAGTCCAAATCCCTGCCAACACAGCAGGAGTGAGTGAGTGAAGCTTCATCTGTATTTGTAGCCATGCCCCATCACTCCCATGACCTGAGCTCCACCTCCTGTCAGATCAGCAGCAGCACTATATTCTCATAGGAGTGTGAATCCTATTGTGAACTGTGCATGTACACACACCCCACCCCACCCCCATCCATGGAAAATCTGTCTTCCAGGAAACCAGTCCCTGGTGCCAAAAAGGTTAGGGATCGCTGCTCTAAGACACATTGATCAATAGAGTCAAGCAGAGAGCCCAGAACTAAACCCCCAGATTTGGATATATGTTCAATTAACTTATGACAAAAAAGCCAAGAATATACAATGGGAAAAAGACAGTCTTTTCAATAAATTGTTTTGAGAAAACTGAACAGCCACATGCAAGAGAATAAAACTGTACTCCCATCTTATATCATTCACAAAAATAAACTCAAAGTAGATTAAAGACTTGAATATGAGACCTAAAACCATAAAACTCCTAGAAGAAAGCATAGGGAGTAAGCTCCTTCACCAGAGATAACAAGTGTTACTGAGGATGTGGAGCAAAGTGAACTGTTGTGTACTCTTGGTGGGAATGCAAATTGGTTCAGCCACTGTGGAAAACAACATAGACGGTCCTCAAATATAACAAATAGAACTACCATATGATCCAGCAATCCCACTTCCATTCCATGTTCATTGCAGCATTATTCACAATTATCAAGACATAGAAGCCACCTAGGTGTCCAGTGACGAATAAATGGATAAATAAAGAAATGTATTATGCACACACATACACACGTGCACAGTGGAATATTATTCAACCATGAGGAAAAAGGAAATTATGCCATTTGTGACAGCATGTTTGGACCTAGAGGGTATTATGCTAAGTGAGATAAGCCTGAAAAAGAACTACACAGGGCTGGGGGGTGAGAAAAATGAGGAAAGTTTGGCAAAGGGGTACAGACATTCAACTATAAGATGAATAAAGTCTAACTAGGATCTAATACACAACACGGAAGAAAAAGATTCTCCAACTCAAAGTAAAACTTTTTAATTCAATCTTAATTATTTTACATTTTAAACCCAGAAATTATTGGCCCTAAAGTAACATCTACAGTCATATTGATTTTCTTAAAAAATGTTTAATAGATAATGCAGGCACCTACCTAAGTAAAATTTAAGTGATAAAATGGGCCATCCTGTGATAAAGAAGTGTCCTTACTACTCCTGTTCCCCAACTACCCAGTTGTAACCAGAGTTAGCAATACTACTTCCAAGACAGTCTATACATGCATATGCATATTATGTGATGTACTTATAATTTTCAGACATGAGTAATAACCTGCTATACCCTTCTTCTGCACCTTGCTTTTTTCATTTAACAACTTATCATGGAGACAGTTCCATACTGGTACTTAGTGGAAGGGTTGGTTCATTCTTTGTAATGAAGAGCTAAGTGTATTTTACTCTATGAACATGTCATAGTTTATTTAACTTGTGCTTAATGATAGTTTCCAAACCTCCAAATTTTTATTGTTCCCAAATTTCAGCTATTGCAAATAATGCCATGATGGGTTCCCTTGTAAATACTTATTTACATAAATGTGTAAGTATATGTCTAAAATAATTAAAACTTAGAATTTACTGAAAGGATAACCAATCTTTTTTTTAGCCTAATGGAATTTATCGCAAGCTTACTCCTGATAAATCTCAAGAGTCCCTTGATTTATGTAGTTCATATTATAGCACAAGAAAACAGACTGATTTACAGGGAATGTGGTTTACAATACCTTTAAATGGAAATGAGTGTTCACCTGTGTGAAGAACAGGCATTTCTGACTCTGTGCCTGGACTGACAGTATCTTCCACTTGAAATTCTCCCACCTTTGAACTATGGCTTTGCTGCCTGCTTGTGACCACTGGGCTTAAAGCTGCTGCCACCTGCCTGGTTCTCTACTGCCCTTCCCTGCCTTATTTTGTTTTCCCATAACACCTTCATCTGACATACTGCACATATTATTTATTTGGATTTTATTTTCTTGTCTCTATTGTTACTTTTTAGTTACTTGCATCATTAACTAGTAATGTACTGAGCACATACTTCATATTCAGTCATTATGTTTTCAAATGTCTTGCCTACCAATTCTGATTGTTTAATACTTTGTTGGGAAGTTGAATTAAAGATGAAGGCCAATAAGCTATTTAAACAACTTTAAAACTCTTCTTCAATTGGTCAAAATATGTCACTTTTATTTTAGAGCATTTTCATTCATAAATTCACAGGATTTTAAAAATAATTTATAATTTTATTCTGAGTCTGTACGTTATTGCTTGAATTAAATGAAACCACCTCTCTTGAATATGTGTTGTTTTACTCATTCAGCATAACAAAAATATTTCTCAAATGTTCATGATTAACCTACTGTATTAAATATTAATATTCAATATGTATTTAGAATTTATGGGGGGGAAATATCATTTTTCCTTTAAAATGTATTTTTCTATTTGGCATTTAAATAATAATTTAAATTATTAAAATCAACTTAAATCAATGGCATACAAAGGGATTTTTTCCAGAGCCCTTATGAGGGATGAAGCATTGGCCACTTGGTGTTAATCTGGAGACATATGGCTCTAGATCAGGAGAAATATAATAATAAAATATGTTTCTTAAATTGGTAAGTTTTCTGAGTAGCCATACATTTTCCCTTGCCATTTCAACATAAACAGTATTTGAAACAGAATAATGTTACATGTCAATACACCTAGTTATGGAAGGATAAATATTATACATAGGGATGGACTAGGAAGAACTCCCATGCAGAACCCTGTGTACCAGGAATGACTTTCAGTGAGCAGGCTGACGAATGTTAGTTGTGTAATCTGTGACTATGGAACCAAATCAAGTGAAAATAAAGGGTGTCCCAAAATTCACGCAAGATTTGAATTTTGAGTCATTTGTGCGGTAAAGTGTTGCCAACAACAACAAAAAGACAGTGTAACAGCTGATAGTTCAAGGTTATTAAAAATGGAGTGCTACATGAAAGAACAATGCGTTTTCATTTCTGAGCAATGAAAATTTACAATTTTTAATTATAAACCTGTGTTTTCTATCAAAATTACTTCTTGCGTGAATTTTGGGACACCCTTTATATCCATGAAAAACTCAAGCTTTGGACCCAGCAATGCTAATGTAATATTCCTGTTCAGCCTTTGTTGGTTGGTAAAGGAGCTATCATCAAGCAAAAGCAAGACACGCTCATAGGGGATGTCTGCCTAGATTCAGCACTGGGCCAACATTGTCTTAGAAAACCCTGTTTATTTGGATATTGACAGGTAGGTCAATAATCTATTTGTTCATCATTTCTACTCAGAGTAGAAATGATGAACAAATAGATTATAGATGATGGATGGATGAATGGATGGATGAGTGGACAGACAGTAGGTAGATAGATAGATAGATAATTGATGGATCGATCGATGGATGGATGGATGGATGGATGAGTGGATGGATGAGTGGACAAACAGTAGGTAGGTAGGTAGGTAGGTAGGTAGGTAGGTAGGTAGATAGATAGATAATGGATGGATGGATGGATGGATGGACAGATGGATGGATAAATGGATGGATGGTAGGTAGGTAGGTAGGTAGATAATTGATCGATTATGGATGGATGGATGAATGGACAACAGATAGATAGATAGATAGATAGATAGATAGATAGATAGATTGATTGATTGATTGATTGATTGATTGACTGATTGATTGGCTGACTAAATATTTGGCTAACCTTTTCTTGGAAATGTTTCCAAAATAAAGGTGGCAAAAGTGACTTAATCATGTTCACTCTGCTAGAAAGGGGTAAGGCCGCACACTAGTATAGATGTTTGGTAACAAATCATGTATGCTTTCCAATATATCACTCACTGTCTCTGTCTCTGGTATTTTATTTAGACTATAAGTACTTATGTCATGAATTATCACTAAAAAAAAATGTTTCATGTGAACCCAATAAGTCTAAGTATGTAATTTAACTCAAGTTCACAAATTTCATATGGCACAAATTCCACATGACAGCAGTTGGGTCACATTCAAGTTAAAACCTGAAACTCAAAAATATGAATCTGTTTGTTATAAAAACAAAATAATGAAACTAAAATTGTTGCTTTCAAAATACCTATATATTTGGAATAATAAGATCAAGGTCTACAAACTGAGTAACTGACTAAAGGTCTAAAATTCTAAATTCCAGTACTAATTGCCAATATCTCATACCTTAGTTTCTTGATCTGTAAAAACAGGGGTAGGGGAAGCCGGGATGGCTCAGTGGGTTGAGCGCTCACTTTGCAGCCCTGGGACCGAGGATCGAATCCCGGCCCTGGCCCATGCAGACCCATGTGCTGAACTGGGGAGTGCCCCTGGTTCAGTTCTCACCAGGGCGAGACCCCAGCCCAGTTCCTGCCCTGTGCAGCCCCACGCCCACCTGTGGAACAAAACTATGTGGAAAAACCAATGATGTACACTGTGGAGACTGTTCTGGGCCCTCCCTCTTCTCTCTATCTCTGTCTCTGTATCTCTCTCTGTCAAAAACAATTAAAAATAAATAAATCTAAAAACAGGGGTAATCCTGCTAAGCTGGTGCCACCATGAACAGTGCTACAATGAACATTGGGGTACATACATCTTTGTGGACTAAGGTTTTCAAATTTGGGAGGTAGATGCCCAGAAGAGGGATTATTAGGTCATATGGTAATTCTGTTCTTAATTTTTGAGGAACCTCCTTACTCTGGATGGTGAGCACACAATGCAACACATAGATGATATATTGCAGAATTGTACATCTGAAACCTATGTAATTTTTATTAATACAAATTAATATCACCCTAATAAATTTAACAATAAAAAGAATTTTAAAAAATTAAAAAATAACCAAAAAATAACCTTTAAATGTACCCTACAAAATATTTAATCAATGTTTACCACTTTTTTTTAAAGATTTATTTTTATTGTTTTTGACAGAGACAGAGAGATACAGAGACAGAGAGAAGGGTTAAGGCCCAGCACAGTCTCCATAGTTGTACATCATTGGGTTTTTTTTATCCACATAGTTTCATTCCACAGGGGGGCGCGGGGCTGCACAGGGCAGGAACTGGGCCAGGGATCTCACCCCGGTGAGAACCAAACTGGGGGCACTCCCCAGTTCAGCATATGGGTCCGCACGGGCCAGGGCCGGGATTCGATCCTCGGTCCCCAGGGCTACAAAGTGAGAGCTTAACCCACTAAGCCATCCCGGCTTCCCCAATTTTTACCACTTTTTGATAAATGAGAAGAAAAGTGATAAAAATTTTAAGACACCAGAGTAGAAAATATCTTACCCTGGAGTCAATATAGCAGAAACATCTAAACTATAGATTGCTCTAAAGAGGTTTTAAAAATAATCACTTTTTATTTTTCTCTCCAATACTAGTATATTTTAAGTGGGAGAAACACCAGCTAAGATGCCTGATGCATGGTGATGATACCATCCACCAGGCTGAGCGTGTCTTATTTTATGTATCATAATTGACAATTAGAAAGTGTCTCTATTAGAGAAATATGTCCTAAAGTGTTAAGGATCTCTCCTAAACTTCATGGAATAAAACCACTTATCATGGAGATAATCCTGATGCATGGACTAAAAGAGAAGTTTGAAAAGGAAAGGCTATATAATACATAACAAGAGATGAGGACAATGTCCAAACTTGTAAAAAGAATAGTTAACTCACCCTCTCCTTGGATTTCTACTTTTGGTATCATGTCAAATCTTAATAATTATGAGTTTTGCCAACCCTATTCTGCAGGTTAACAGGCATCTTCTGAGACAAAAATTACATAGGTTTTCTATCATCATCTGCCACTTTTTCATACCTAAGAATATAAATGCTGATAACTGGTAACAAAATTTGATAAATAAAATGCATCTGCTGTGTTTAATATAATCATTCAGATTATATTTCCATCACTGAATATTTCAGTGTTCTTTTTCTATTTCTAAGTAAACAAAGAGACAGTTCCACTTTTAGAAGGTAGAAGGCTATAGAAGTACTACTGTTCCCAACATGATAACAAAAACTGAGAGATAAGCTAAAAAATCATAATTTTTTTATTTATTTTTTTTTTTGTTAAATTTATTAGGGTCACATTGGTTAGTGAAAATCACGTAGGTTCCAGGTGTACAACTTCACAGTACGTTCTCTATGCATTACAATATGCGTTCACCACATAATTTTTAAAAATGCATCAAAGAGCTTAGGATTCAAAGAAGTCTAAAAGAACTAAATGCGCCTTTTCTAAATGAGAAAATAAAAAAAATAAAAAATAAAAAGACAGCTGCTGTCACCTGCAGGGGCACAGCAGACAGAAAGGCAAACCTACAGGTGGCCAGCCAGGGTGTGGGCTGGCATGGCAGAGAAGACCCAAGCGCAAGTCTACATCGCCCACCGATTCTTCCCCATGGGACCTTCTTTATGCACACAGAAGTGCAACAAAGGTACATTAAAGACACAGACTGTGAGCTCTAATCACACACACACACACACACAAATAAAAAAGAAAAAATCACAAAGAGGCATAGCTAAAAATTCAACAGAGGGGGAAGCTGGGATGGCTCAGTGGGCTAAGCGCTCACTTTGCAGCGCCGGGGACCGAGGATCGAATCCCAGCCCCGGCCTGTGTGGACCCATATGCTGAACTGGGAGCTCCCCCAGTTCAGTTCTCTCTCTGTCTCTGTATCTCTCTCTCTCTCTCTCTGTCATAAATAAATAAATAAAAATATATTTTAAAAAATAAAATAAAATAAAAATAAAAATTCAACAGAGAGATAAACTGGAATAATTTTAAAAACAATTTGTGACTCTAAAGGTGGGGAAAGTTGTAAAAATAGTCATATGAATGCAAAATAAAGCATAGGGAATATATTCAATGATATTGTACAGTGGCTACTAGACTAAGGTGACCAGATTTTAACATTGGTAAAGCAGGACACCACTGACCGGGGGGGGGGGGGGGGGGGCATCTTCATTAAAAATTTGGTCTATCTCCCGCCGTTCCCTAGCTTGTCGTGCATTCTTTCCAAAAATCGGGACTTTTTTAAAACGCCGCGGCGGGACACGGGACAAATTATTAAAAAATCAGGACTGTCCCGCCAAAAGTGGGATGTCTGGTCACCTTATACTAGACTTATTGGGGTCATCACTTCATAAATTATTAGGGGTCATCACTTCATATGGTATAGAATTGTCCAATCACTGTTGTAAACCTGAAACTAATAATATTGTATGTCAACCATAATTTTAAAATAAGAAAATTATTTTTAAAAAGTTTCTCTCCCCTTGACTATTTATTACCTGACAAATAATTTTTACATGATTATATCAACATAATTTATGAAACCCTAATGGAATAAAAATTAAAATCCTTTAACCCCCAAAACTTCTAGAAACTCCAGAAAGGCAAGGTGGCAAAATCAGCCAAACTACTGAAATACATTGGAGAGACTATTTTAATCAGCATTGTTATATAATAATAAAAATTCCCAACCACTCTAACTTCAGTGAGAACCTAGCTAGCTATAGAAGATGTCTCTGATTACGATGAACAAGCTGTTTAGTACATTCCCAGAAGGGTCCAATTAGTTTCTATGAGCTGATGAAACCACTCATCGGTACATGGGTTCTCTACAGGGCCCCACACCACAGTACCCCGGGCAGGGGCTGATTCCCTGAGGAAGGGTCAGGACTCATCTGCCAGGTATGGATTACCATCTCTTATTTAGACGGTTACTTTTCTGCCAATAATGGATATCTTCGCATCAGTTTCCAGATCTGTCTTTTGACCGGTTCTCTACATGAATGCCTTCCTTGACTGAATCAGGAAAATAAAACAAATCTGGAATGATTTCATCACTTGTAACAAATGGCCCACTCTAGGTGGGGGGGTGGGGGTGATGATGGGGGAGGCTGTGGACGTAAGGGGTATATGGGAAACCTGTACCTTCTTCTCAATTTTGCTATGAACCTAAAATTGCTATAAAAAACAATTACTAAAAAAAAAAAAAAAAAAAAGTGATCCAAAAGATAAGATACCTATCATAAGTAATAACTTTCTTAGAAGACTCTTAACTATAAGCATATATTTAAATTAAGTTTCCATATCGCTACATCTTCTTGTCTTAAAACAAATGCCCATCGATTCTCATCAATTGTGAACCATCAAATATTTTTAAACTATTGACATTCTGGTTTAACTTTCTCATTATTGCACTTTGTGTACTATTTTTAAAAATGAGATAAGCCTAAGACTTCTGAATATATACAATGTTACACTTCACATTAATTAACTTTATTCTAAAATAATTATTCACAATGACCACTTTATCTTATAGAAAAACTAAACAGGACTTGAGTCATTTCTAAGGCATTCACAAGTAAGTCTACATGGGTTTCCCTAATGCTATGCTGAAGAGAATAATATAACCCCCATCAAGTTAAAAAATAACCAATTAACCTAAGAGAACTCTTAGGAGAAATTATGGGACCTACCAGTAACCGAGTACTGGGGAAAAAAATTTTTTTTAATTATCCCTTTCCTTTTTGTATTCTTTCTCAGCTTATACACTATACCTTTTTCACCATTGTCATTTTTGTTTGTTTTCCCAAACAGGATTTTGGTTACCAAACAAATCTAGGCAGCAAAATGTAAAATTTCCACTAAAAATGCAGGACAGCTGGAAGTGTGTACATAACAATGCAAGATGAAAGTCAGCAATGTTGAGTATGCAGGGGCAGTCGTGTGGGTGGAATGCAGCCTCCACCTGCATCTAAATAAGCCATGGAGTCCCCAGGACTCCCACTGAAGAATGTGCCAACTGTACATGATTGACATCAGTATTTCATAAATACTAAGACCACTATTAACCTGCCAACAGACAGCAAGGGAAGCGCCGCTAACATTTTTAGTAACTACTCATTTTCCACCCACGTGGCATTGGCTCTGTGCCCCATGCTGAGGACTCTGCACTGAACAGGGCAGATGGGGGCCTCAACTCTCTCACTGAGCTTACCTGTGGGATGGAATACTGGAGAAAGAGACAATAAAGGAGTGAAGGAATGAATCAGTAGCACAGCCTTATTCAGGAGCACTGGACTGGGAGTCAGCTTCAAGCCCTCAAAGCTCAACACCTCCCTGAGTTACCTGAAGCAAGTCACTTCAGCGGCCTATGCAGATTTGTCTGCTCAGCTATAGGACAAGGGGACATTATTCTGATCATCTCTAAATTCCCTTTAGGTTCTTACACTCTCCAAAACTATTAGTGTTATTAAAATGCAACAGATCTTGGGGGGGTGGATAAAAGATTTTAAAATTAAACTATGAAAAACAGGACCGTGCTAAGGACAATTACAAATTAAGAGTATTAATTCTCCCTCATGTAACTTATAGATTGACCCCACCCACCTTTTTCTCAGTACATTTACTGTAGAAAATGTGCAACTGTAAGTACTGCCTCCTCTCTTTGAAATTATGTAAAATCTTTTTGAAGATTAGATTTCCTTTTAAAAACTTTACGTCCCAGAAATGTCTATCTCAAGGACCTAGGATGTAGCCCTCAAGGGAGACAGAACCCCTATTTCCCAGGTTCTGTGGGAGGTCAGGAGCCTCACTGTGGCTGGCATTTTTTTCCAGATTTCAAAAGGACTTCCATCATAAGGCTCTGAGTCATTTATCTTCTGGGTAAAGCCAATTGGCTACCACATGCAACCACCAGGTGAATTTAGATTGAACTGTGACAAACAGTGCTGTCGAGTCCTCCACTTGAGGACTAGGTATTGTTTATATGGAAAACACATATGTAGTGGGTTGCACCTGCTTGGCTATTAAAAAAAAAAGTAGGATTTCTTTCTATCTTCAATCTCTTAGTGGATTGCCTGTGATATGCATCATATTGTGGTTTAACGCTTATTTGATAATAAAAGTGCTTCCTTTCTCCACTTACCCTTGTGGAAAGGATTTCTGGATTGAGAGAATATTTTGTGTTTAGTTATACTTCCCAACAGTACCCTCTGATACAATGCACTGAACAAGGCACAGCATCACTTCCTGGTGTTCCCACCAAAAAATAAATAACCTCAATCCAATCTTAAGAAAGCATCAGGTAAACCCATACTGAAAGACACTCTACAAAGTAACTGACCTTTAAAGTTCTCAAGATCATACAAAACTGAGAAACAGTAGCAGTAAGTAGAAACTAAGGCAACATGACAACTAAACGCAGTGAGAGATCCTAGATTGAGTACTAGATCAGAAAGAAGATAATTAGAGGGGAAATTGGCATAATTTGATCTGTAAATTATGTGACTGTATCAATTTTAATTTCCTGCTTTAAATAACTGTATTATGATTACCGTATATAAGGTAAGAGACAAAGCTGGGTGAAATAAGGTATATAAGACATTACCTGTATACTATTTGACAACTTTTGTCTAAAATTTTTTCAAAATAAAAAGTTAAACAAATGTAATGTTTACTACCCCTTAATCATAACTAAACATCTGAGAGGCTGCCCTTACCCTGTCTTCACCTTCCTCACCCTGTTTTCCCCCAATAATCAACCACAACCAACTCTGCACTTAAAATGTAATTAAAAATACCTTCTGAGACAGACACACAACAATAGTTTTCATTAGTAATCAGAATAAATTTAAATGCTTCTATCCTGTGATTACATTTGGTTTGGGGTTTAGTTTCAAAGAAACTTGACCCTCTATTGCTTTGCGAAGCCAAGAGACAAGTTGAAAAGAACAAAAGAAGTCAAACTAAATTTGACACTAAACTATTTCTTGCACATTAAGATAGAGAAGAAAGCACAGTTACTGGTATCTCCAGATCAGTCATGGGTTTTGTCACTAATATGCAAAAGGGGGAGGGGGGGGTCTTGTTTCACATACCAGGCTTACTAGCTCAGAACAATCAGAAACAATGGTTTGTTGTTAACCAGTGAACCCTAGCTTTATTGGGAAAATATTTGCATTCCCTTAGGTTAGAACTAGGTCAAAAGAACCTCACCTCAACATTAGAATTGCACCATCCAGGAGGTCTGAGCACATGATGTAGATAAAGAAGAATGTTCAAGGTTCAGTGAGGTTTTTTTCTTAATTAAAAGCATGAGAAAACCTCAGAAAAGGCAGTTACCCTCCTGTGATTAGCCTTCTGTGAGCTTATATTCAGCCTGACCCCAGTGAAATACATTCACCTGAGAATAGAAATGAAGGAGAATGCAACTCTTTGCAGGAAAATGCATGAAGAAATAAAGCCTGTATTTGGCCTAAGACCTGCAAAAATACAAGTTTACAATACTTTGTGTCTCACTTGTAAAGCAGTGTTAGCAAAAAACCTCAAAGTCTGTTTCCTCTTTTAGTTCCACCTTTTTCATGTTTCTTCCTTCTCTGTCTGGACTGCTTTGGTGAGTGCCGTTCACAAAAGACCTGAAGGATTTCTACTAAATCAAAGACAACGCAAGAGAGAAAAGAAGGGTATCACACTTCGTGCAATTAAGTAAAGGCCACGTTTATTTTTCTCCCAATCTGCCTATCACGGGAAAGCCTTGGGCTCAGGAAGTCAAGTCCCTGAAGCGAAACTCGCCTATAATTCAAAATCAGAATCTCCAGAGCTGCCTGGTCCAAACTCAAGCTCTCCACCTAGGAGTGAGGGAGCGTCCAATCCTCACAAGCTGCCCCTTCCCTTCTCAGATTTGCAGGCCAACATCTTTCATTACTCTCTGAACAGTTTTTGCATTACAGTCAATCATCAATCACAAACGCCTCCTAGTGACAGGTTAAACAGCGTGGAAGGTAGGCTATGATGCCCTATGGAGGGACTCACAAAGTCCCAAAGCCTCAATCAGCTCTCCACCTTGGAAGGATAACTTAGGCCTTGGCTCCCACTGGCAAAGACTCTGCTCTGAAACTAGATGTCCCTCATATCCTGACGACATCACCAGGGAGTCCTGGTCTACTCATCTCTACAAGGTCACTGCACAAAGAATGAATCACAATTTCAGTTACATTAGCACCATGTTCTAGTCCAAAAGTTTTCAGCAAATGTGTTCCATAAAATTTCCTGTAATTCCAAGGTACTTTTAGCAGGTGGAGTAGAATTTTACTTTTTTTTAAAAAAAATAAATTACTAGAGAAAATCCTGAACATTTTTCTTATTCCGTCTCTCTCTTCTTTGGCATTACACTCACCTAAAGTAGTGTTTATTCCTGAGCATGATGGCAAGTCCTACTTACACAAAAACAAATACAGAGTGGCTCAAAAGTCAGTATACCCATTGACTCAATGAAATTCATCACAATAGCTTGTATGTGTACACATAAACAATGTAATAAAGTGCAAATAAACTATACTGTGTACTGACTTTTGGGCCACTCTGTATACACCTATAAGTCTGACATGAATTACATATGTTTTATCACATCTCTGATTTTTAATAAAATTAAGACTGAAAACTGTTTTTCAGTCTCACAACCTCCCTATTCTTACTACCATAATACTTACTTGCCATTTTTTCCTGCCTCCCTTCCCCACTCCCATGTTGAAACCCAGACCACAAACTAGTATTTCTCATTATTACCATTGTATATGGGGATACAGAACTTAAATTGTTGATCAAGTTTCACACAGAGTTCCAAAAAAAAGAAAGGGAGAGGGGAAGGGGTGGGAAGAAAGGGATGAAGGGAGGGAGGAAGGGGAGGAAGGAGGGAGGGAGGGAGGAAGATAAGGAGGGAGGGACAAAGGGGAAAAGGAAAGGGAAAGGAAAGAAAAGGAAAGGAAAGGAAAGCGGGAGGGGAGGGGAGGAAAGAGAAAAGAAAATTTCTTCTCTGGTCAACTGAGGCAATTGAAACAGCATGTGTACCTATGGATAATTTGCAACTTTGTTAGCAAGCACACCTACCCAAAATTTCCAGTTTTCCCCGTAGATAGAGAAGAGCTATGAATAATGAAGTGCTGACTAAACAAAAAGTCATTTAGAAATAAAATTCATTACGTTAGCCCTTTTCATTTTGCCAATATATTTACTATCTCCCTTTCTGAGTCAAGCTAATGCTAAAGTAAATCTTCATTTTTAGACTATATCAACCAACAAGAGGACAACCTCTCTTACTCCCAGGACAGTAAAAATAATCAATCCAAATTTTAAAGTTTACTATAAATGATCCTTATAATTGCAAATTGCACAATTATTAAGAGCTAGCTACCATATATATTATCCATAAAGAGAATAGATATAGGAAAGAAGCCAAAGTTTGCCTAACAGAAAAAAACAAACAAACAACTCACCATCATTCATATCAATAAAAATCAAGAATTAAAGAAAAGGAGGGAATGCCAAGGTAGCTCAGCGGTTGAGCACTTGCCTCATAATCGGGAGGTCTGGGGTTTGATTCCTGGCCCCGGCCCATGCAAACCCATATCCTGAAATGCGGAGCAACTGGTAACCGCTGGGAACGCACGGCAGTGAAAGTTCTCACTTCCCATTCAGAAGACCCCCAGTTTGGTTCTCGCCCTGTGGGGCCCCACATCCACCTGTGTGGAATGAAACCACGTCACAACTAACAATGTATTTTACAACTATGGAGACTGCTCTGGGTCCTCCCCTTCTTTCTATCTATCTATCTATCTATCTATCTATCTATCTATCTATCTATCTATCTCCTTCTCTGAAAACAATAAACTAATTTTTTTTTTTAAAGGACCCACAGAATGGGTGAAGACCTTTCGCTTACGTCCTCATTTACCCCACACCATACTGCATTCTGGTTACCGTGTTTGCTGATCACTGCTTCCCCTGACAGATGGCTCACTGTGTGAGCCCAGGGCCTGGGTCTCACCAGACCCTCATTCCTCCAGTGCAGCGCAGGGCCTGCCACACTGCGGACAACCACAGCACACACCTATGGAACCCCGCTAGGGCCACCAACAGGCAGTCAGGGGTCCTGGGCTATCGGAGCTTAACAATTAACTGGACGGTGTCTGTGTAATGAGTTGAACTGAACTGAATTACAGGGACACCTAGGTTAGGACAGGTGCTGTCATAACTTATTCACAGCTGAGGAGACTGAGTCCATGAAGCAGCACAGCCCAGGGTTTCTGACTATAAATCCTGAGCGCTTTCTACTTTACATAGGCATTCTGTCATATATAATTTCTACTGACATTCTTCATTCACCTACTTACTTGAAACTAATCTCTTCTAATATCTTTAAGGTCTTTAGAAACTGGCAGCACCTGATAAATCACATAAAAATTAGCTTTCATTGCAGTAACCCACTTTTAATCCATCTAAAAACACTATCCATTTATAATGAAGATATAGCATACAACTAGTAAACTAAACTCATATTTCTTAAAAGAAATTTTTAAAGCCTAGCCAATATGCTAATTTGTCTTTCCCCTTGCATTTGTTCCTGCTTAATATATATTTAGCTTGACGTACATTTTAATGCCCAACATTTGTTAATCCCCAGCAAATGGCTAAAATGCCAAGCACAAGGAAATACATCTAGATTAATGTTCTTCCATCTCCAAGAAGAAAATATACACTACTTTCTGAGTAAAGTATATACATGAGCGAAAAGAATTTGTGTGTTAGCAGTATCTAATAAATGTTATTTGTTCAAGAACCAAAGAGGGGTACATTTTCCAGGGGCATACACCCCTTCCTTGTACACAGAAACGTGACAAGCTTTCCTGCTCGGGTCTCAGAGTGACTCTAAATCCACCCGCCCCCTCTCCATTGGCACAAAGGCACTGACAACTGAGGATTTTAAGTGGATTCCCAGTGTAGATTTACCTTCGTGGGTTATCAGATCTCCAGTAACAAAGAGTTTAGATTCCTGTAAAGTCCATGCTACAAGAGATATTGAACTGGCTATGCTCTGGACATCTGACTAAGCAATGCCTAACAGTCAACTAATTGGGGCCCCGACTTACCTGAATACCTTTGAGCAGAAGGGGAAGAGCTGAGAATCACGGCTTTGGGGGCTTGTTAAAGCTCACGTACATTTCTGTCAAGTCTGCAGCCCATGGCCTATCGTATCCCACAGGTCTGGTGCCCAAGCTAGTAGTTAACACAGACATAAAACCTTATGCTTCGTGGTCCTTGCTCACTGCCCTGTGACCTCATCCTCAGTAAATCGACTGAACTACTGATTTTCCAAGACTCAGCCACATCCAGCGTCCTTTCTCTGATGCCCTTGCCGTGTAATATTCAACGCACCTCCCTTGGTCCACTGGGCATAAACACTGTGGGGCATGTTCACTTTCCACTACTGTTATTTGTGTGCACATTTATCATTCTGGCTAAACCACCAGTGAATCCCTGGAAAGTAGGAGCCACGTGTTTCTCTTTTTCCGTCCCAATCATCCAGTCTGGCGTCTGACACATCGGAGACATTCACTCTGTTTCTTGTAGCTACAGCACCAAGAGAGATAGGACTTGTTTCCAGTTTCCATTGAGGAAACTGTACTGTAAATCCCAGAATCAGGATTAAAACGCAGACCTGTTTGGTTCCAAAATCCACGCTCTCTCCACGTAGTCATGCCTTCCCTCCATGAAATAATGCTAAACTGAAGCCTTCAAACAAAAACAGATGGGCATTCCCTATTGATGGAAAACTATAAATTAAGGTTTGGAGAGGTTATTCAAGTTAAATAAGCTTATTGACCCAAAATGTATATAGATGTGTAGGAAGCAGGGAGACAGACATAAAATAATAAGTAACAAGTAAAGGAGAAAGTTCACCCTTGTTCCCTTTGCACATAAGATAGAGCTCTTAGGGGAAAGCCGGGACGGCTCAGCGGGTTGAGCGCTCGCTTTGAGGCCACGAGGACCGAGGATCGAATCCCGGCTCCGGCCCAGGCAGGACCCACGTGCTGAACTGGGGAGTTCCCACAGTTCGGTTCTCTAACTGTCTCTGTCTCTGTCTCTCTCTCTATCTGTCAAAAAGTAAAATAGAAATAACTATGCACTGA
>PVKE010004160.1:0-66563 GCA_004027555.1 Craseonycteris thonglongyai
ATATATATATATATATATATATATATATATATATATATATATATATATATATATATATATATATATATATATATATATATATATATATATATATATATAAGCCGGGATGGCTCAGCAGGTTAAGCAATCACTTTGTAGCCCTGGGGACCGAGGATCAAATCCCAGCCCTGGCCTGTGAGGACCCATCTGCTGAACTGGGGTGTGTTTCCCACACAGGAGGCTCCCAGTTTGGTTCTGGCCTGGGTGAGCTTTTTATGTGGGAGGCCCCCAGTTCAGTCCCCAGCTCAAGGGAGCGTGTGTCCCATGTGGGAGGCCCTGCCAGCCCAGTTCCTGCCCTGCGCAGCCCCCGCCCACCTGTGTGGAATGAAAGCATGTTGAAAACTGATGACATGCAACTATGAAGGCTGCTCTGGGTCCTCCCCCTTCTCTCTGTCTCTCTGTGTGTCTGTTTCTGTCTCTGTCAAAAACAATAAAATAAGCCTTTAAAAAATTTTTAAAAATTAAATGGAATCAAGTACTTGACTTCAAGGTGGTAACGAGAATTTTAAAAGTTGGTTTAAATGCAGTGAGGGGCTGTTATTGGACTTGATTGCTATCAAATGGGTTTCTCCCGCTTCCCCTGTGTTAACAAAGCTGACCTCTGACTCAGCTCCAAGGTCAGGTGATTTTCAGCAGGGTTGGGCCACTGGGAGGCACTGGGAGGAGACTGGAATACAAGAGGAAGGCAAAATCTTAGTTTGTTTTTATCACCTCTTTCCTTCCTGCTCAGGAAGCATCTCCAGCAAGAGCTGAATGTCCTCCCTGGTTTTAGCTCCTGTGGAACCGATCACTACAGGCTTTTTCTGCCCTGGGTTCTGATGACCTGGTCTCTTCTCTCCGTCTCTCCAGCCCTGGGGGTTAGTGGCTTTCTGCTTTGCACAAACTCAGGGATTTCCTATTTCGCTTCTCAACTTTCCCGTCACTGGTGTGATCAACTCCTGGATTAAATTCCCTCTGTTTTAAAATTTTAGTGTTTTCCTTGCTGGGCTTAACTATTACAAGTGCCTAGTATCATACTTGGCATAGAAAGAACAGTTAAATAGCTTGTACTTATTATAATTATGCTTAGATTAACATTATTAATACTTAGTTGGCCAAGACCTTTGAGAACATGGTAATGAATCTAGCAAAGATGGCGGCCAGAATGGGAACAAGGTGCCATAATGACCTGCCATGTTCTTCTAATAATAGCATTAGCTGATGGACAATTACAGGGTGTATTATTTACATGGGTCTCTTAATCTTGCTTCGAGAATAGTGACTGAGTGCTCACCTTATATCCCTAGGGCCGGACACAGGGGCTGGCACAGAGTAATTCCTCAAATTAATAGCTATTAGACTGACTTGAAATCTTTCTGGTTGTATAGGCAGAACAGCATCTATTTATAGTCAGGAGACCCCTGGGTTGAGGTCACAGGATCTCACCTGTGTGTGCACTAAAATCTTAGACATTAGCGATCTATCAGAAGGTCCAGGACTGGGACAAGATGAATGTGGTACTCATCTCAGGCGCAAGGAAAGAAAACACAGCAATCCAGATAAATACTATGGCAATGCAGGACTTTTCAAAATCTCCATTAGTGCAAAAATGAAGAAAAAATTCAAAATTTGAATAAAGACAGATTTAGTGTTATTGATTTTCCTTTCGCATCAGGCTCCACTATGGCTCAGTACAGCACTAACTACACCTGAGGCACGGCTTCCTGTCACTTTTTCACTATGGCTTCCGACCCCTGAGGTCCATAGGGTTAAGATTCAAATCTCCAGCACCAGCCACATCCTTCCATCAGGCTCAGACACAGTATTGTCTGTGTGTTCTAGAATAGAGATTGTGTCTGTCTTATTCCCTGCTGCATTTTCAGCACCTAAAACTATGCCTGGACCATACTATGTGCAAATATATAGGTGTCTGATGAATGAATGAATAAGTTCCTTCCTTTGCATTCTGAAGGGTCCATCAGAGTTGCCAAAATATTCTAAAAATGTACCTTTAAAAAAAAAAGTCTAGACTTACAAAGAATTAAAGAAATGTAAATGGAGGCAATGAAGTGTGATTTTTCACTGCTAGAATTAGCAAAGATTTAAGAGATTGACAATACCCAGTATTGACATGGAAATCAAGAAAAGGGCATCATTCCTATGCATTACTGCTGGGATTGCAAATTAATACTGTGGCTCTGGAAAGCAATTTGGCAACATGTAACAAAAGCCCTTGAAAAGTACTTTTCTTTGACCTAGCAATCCCACTTCAAAGAAGTTATTCTAAGGAAATAATTAGGCAAGTGCCAGAAGATGTATCTGCCTGCGTGTTTCATCACAGTATTGTTTTTAACAGCAAAAGCTTGCAAACACCTTAAAGATCCAGAAATATTGAACTCATTATTATTATTAAGAAATATTAAATAAAGGCATCAAATGATGAAATATTATGCAACCATTTAAAATAAGGCATCAAATGATGAAATATTATGCAACCATTTAAAATAAAGATGTGGTCCTATATTTACTCAAAACATAAAGATGTTCATGATGTGATGTGTTAAATGAGATTAAAGATTATAAAGCAATAAATACATAATGTTACCACTATTGTTTTAAGATTTATTTTATTGTTTTGAAAGGGAGAAGCAGAGAGAGAGAGAGACAGAAAGAAGGGGGAGGGCCCAGAGCAGTCTTCATAGTTGTACATCATTAGCTTTCAACATAGTTTCATTCCACACAGGTGGGTTGGGGACCACGCAGGGTGGGAACTGGGACAGGATCCTCCCGCATGGGAAATACGCCCCAGCAGGAACTAAACTGGAGGCCTCCCACGTGGCAACACAACACAGTTCAGCATAAGGGTCCACACCAGCCAGGACCGGGACTCGATCCTCGGAACCCAGGGCTGCAAGATGAGCACTCAACCTGCTGAGCCATCGTGGCTTCCCCACTATGTTTAAAGTCTATATGGAGAAAGTCTGGAAAGCTGAATACTAACGGTGGTTATCTCTACATAGCAGAATATTAGATGATTTTACTTTTTTTTAAAGACTTTTTTAAAACAGTTTTAGGTTCACACCCTTGGCTCCCAAACATGCATAGCTTCCCCCATTATCAATAATCCCCACTAGATTGAACCTATATTGACACATCATAATCACCCGAAGTCCATGGTTTACATTAGGCTCCATTCTCGGTGTGCATTCTGTAGGCTTGGACATGTATACATATATAATGACATGAATCCATCATCACTGCCCTAAAAATCCTCTGTGTTCTACCTATTCATCCCTTTGCCCCTACTCACTGATCTTTTTACTGTCTCCCTAGTTTTGCCTTTTCCAGAATGTCATATAGCTGGAATTACATAGTTGGAATCAAAACTATAAAACACCTACAAGATAACGTAGGAGAAACCTAGATGACCTTGGACATGAGGGACATTACTAGGTACAACACCAAAAGCATGTTCCATGAAAGAAATCATTCATAAACTCTGCTTCATTAAAATTAACTCTCCTGCTCTGTGAAAGACAGTGTCAAGAGAACGAGCAGGTATGTCACAGACTGGGAGAAAGGGTTTGCAAAAACTACATCTGATAGAGGATTGCTATCCCAAATATACAAAGAACTCTTAAAACTCAACAATATGAAAACAAACAACCCAGTTAAAAAATGGGCCAAAGACCTTAACAGACACCAAAGAAGATATGCAGATGAAAAATAAGCATATGAGAAGACACGCCCCATCATCCATCATCTGGGGAATTCAAATTAAAATAACACGATGCCATCACATGCCTATTAGAATGGCCAAAATCTAAAACACTAACAACATCGAATGCTAACGAGGATGTGAACAAGCAGGAACTCTCATGCATTCCTGGTAGGAATGCCAAATGGTACCGCCACTCTGGAAGACAGTTTGACAGTTTCTTACAAAACTAAACACACTCTTAAGACATGAGCCAGCAATCACACTCCTTGCTATTTACCCAAAGAACTTAAAAATTTATGTCCACACCAAAATTTGCCTGTTAACAACTATGGAGACTGCTCCGGACCCTCCCCCTTCTCTCCGTCTCTGTCTCTGTCTCTCTCTCTCTGTCAAAAACAATAAAATAAATCTTAAAAAAGAAAAGAAAAGAAATCAACCAAGATGTCCTTGTAGATAGATGGGTAAATAAACTGTACTACATCCAGACAATGGAATATTACTCAGTCCTAAAAAGAAAAAGAGCCATCAAGCCATGAAAACACATGAAGGAACCTGAAAGTCATACTATTACGTGAAAAAAGCCAATCTGAAAAAGGCTACATACCATGTAATTTCAACTATATGAGATTCTGATTTTAAGTTGTTCATCTCTTATTTTTTTTCATTCTCTCCATTTTAATAGTGATCATCTATAATGTGTGTAATTCTACAAAGTGTAAGTAACCTACGTATTCTGCATTTGGTTGCATGGTTCTTCCAGCCAGGGAGGTGCAGTTGAAATATCCAAGATCACCTCCACCTACCTTAGAATTCCTTTGTGATCTGAATCAGGTCTGAAAATACGGGGCAGATTCTTCTCTGCACAGGAGTCCATGTGCTCTCCCTTGGACAGCACCCCATCATTGTTCAGAAATGTTTCGGAGACTGGGTCAACATTCTTCCACATCCAGACCACACTTATACCAAAGGTCCCAACATGTCACTTTTTAAATCAAAAGGCTGGTCCTGTTTACTGACTGAAAAGGAACCACGCACTCCCCCAGCCTGGTTTGTCACTTGTGAAATAGAGGCAGGCTGAAAGACGAAATTGGTGAAAGGCCTCCGTTAAGTGAATCAGGCAGGGAAAGCTAGGTTACACACAACTCAAAATCTCTGAGTTAAAACCACAATGTTAGATTTCTTCTTATACAACATGTCTGTGGCAGGTCAGCTGGGGCCTGTGGTCTGCATGACCTTCACTCAACGACCCAGGCTGAGGGAGACTTCAGCTCCATGCGTTCACTTTATCAAACCAGTGGAAAGAAAACACAGCACCTAGTGGATGCTTTGTCTCTTAAACCTCCCACCCAGGAATGGGCCGCAGCAGTTGGCTCTCACCTCATTGGCCAAAACAAGTCACATGGCCACATCTGAATTCACAGGGGATAGGAAAACACAATCCTATTATGTGTCTAAGAGGCTGAAAACCAGATCAGCAAATAGCAAAATAACTTCCACAGAAGGCATTCCTAAATGTATTATTTTAATAAAAGAAAGTACTTCTTTCCACCCCAGCTCAATGGAGAGGCTTCTGGGGTCTCAGGCATTACGCTGCGTAAAATTTACAGAAGGAAATCAATGTAAGTGATGTTTACCAAAACCACACATCTAGTAAGAGGGGAGAACCAGGACTGGATTTTACCGGACGCATTATGCCCAGGCCTGTTTATGCGATTCCGGCGTTATTTGACTTCTATAAACCTGTTTCCTCCTCATCTTCCAGAAGCAAATAATATCGACTGCCTGGGGTTCTTTCTACTGGAGGGATGGGATGTCCCTGCTATGCTCGGCATCAGGGCTCTATGAGAGGGGGTCCCCCAAAGGGGGCCTGGAGCTTCTCCCGTGCTCATAAGCTGGGGGAGGGGGCCATGGGACAGAGGAAGTCCAGTGTATCCTGCAGGACACACTTGATCCCTGGGTCACTTAGGTGTTGGAGGATACATGTCCCCTCACTCTGTTAGTAGAGGGTATGTGTCATTATCTAAGTGGAACAGACAAGCCCTGACACAGACACCCAGCTCTCCTCACCGTCATGCACATCTGCACACTCATGCGCATCTGCACACACATACACAGTCACCTCTGGGCAGGTCATGCCCACTTGCACTCACAACATAAATACCGCACTGAGTCCATGTTCAACACAACTTCCATGTGTACTCAGCCCCTTAACTTGATTGATAGCCATCCACGTGCACATGTGTTCTGCTGAACCCTGTGAAACTGCCATTCTGTCAGCAATTTCCTTTGGTTCAAACGAATGCACACATATCTACACAAAGTCACAGCTAGCTCACACACGTGCACACAGACACTCAGACACACACAGCAGCCCATACCCACAACATGCACGTGCACAGAGCATGCGCGCCTGCCCCACCCTGCACACAACCTGCTCCCGGTCCCCCACCCACTGCCTGACCCCGGCCACGGGCTCCAAGGCAGTGAGTTCAATCACTGTTGCCGCCAAGGCTGCGATTAGAGCTCAGCTCTAACCATCCAGGAAATCGGTGACAGGGCTTGGCCTCTGCTGCCTGGCTGCACCCCAGCAGCTGGGCTCATTGTCAGCCTTGCCCTCGTTCCATCCACTCAATTTGTCCTTAACCCCAAACACCCCGCCTTCCCACTGCCCTGGTCCTCCTGCGGGGTCTGGAGCTCACCAGCCGAAAAACTGCCTGGAAGTCAGGCAGGGGAGCCCACTCTCTGCCGTAGATGCTCCGCCCCCATCGTAAATCTTTGCACAAAAAGGGACTGCAGTTGGGGTCTGGGGTCAGTGCCAGTGATAGAAAAGACCCCTGGGGCTCAGAGCTGGAAATATTTATTGAGCACTACCTGTGGCTCAGGCCCTGTGCTAGGAACAAAGCATAGGGTGACAAACACAAACGGAAGGGCTCTCACAGTCTGAGGAGTAGGGTGGGTGAGTGGAAACACATACTTCTTTTCTAAAAAGCACAAATTAACATAAAATCCCAGCTCTGTGAAATGGTCTGAAACAGGTACCTGGGGATGTAACATCTGCCTCAGGCTCTTCATCTGTAAAACAGGATAAGGACACCAATCTCATAGGGTTGAGAGGAAGATGAAATAAAAGAATTAATATGCATAAAGTATAACAGTTCTTGGCACAAAGTAAATGCTATATATTAACATAATCAGACAGATTAATAAGGGCTTCCATAGGAAAGTGGCAGCTGAAATGATCCTGGAAGACTGAGTAGGAATTAAGAAGATGAAGGGAAGAGGGCCATAAGAACATCATGTGCAAAGGCCCTGTGGCAGGAAGAAGCATGGACCATTCCAGCAACTGGGAGAAGCTCAGGTGATTTTGATGCAAACCCTGAGGAGGTGGTTGTCCAGCCCGAAGCTGACAGGGCTGACAAACCTGGCACACAAGGCTTTGAAAGCCATGGCAAGAAGTTGGCACTTACGGAACTTCAGCTAAGTGGAATGAGAGGCCCATGCAAAGTTATAAGCAGACAGTAATAGGGCCTTGTTTACATTTTGAAAAATCACCCAGGCTGCAGTGGGGAGAATGGAGTGGATGGGGACTGCATCAGCCTTCCATAGGACACCTGGGGGAACAACCCAAGCTATGTGGTCACTTTTAGAAATCCACTGGCGTAGTAAGGAAAGGGCAGAAACCATGACCAAACAGATTCAGGATGGGATTAACTCTGTACAGAGAAGCGCAGCGAGGCCCTGTCTACGACCATCTGAGAAATGGAGGTCCCAGCGGGGAGCAGGAGGGCAGAGGGGCCTCTGCATCCATCAAGTTGGCAGCAAAGTCATAGCCTCTAGACTCAGGTCTATTTGGAGCAGGATCCAGGCAGCAGGTGGAAATGAAAGGCCTGTGTCCTGGCTCCTAGGGAAAGAGTTGCTGATAAGAAAGAGCTGATGGAGTTAAAGTGCTAAAGCTACCTGTTCTATGATATGTGTTCACACTAAAAATAAGACTAGAATGCAGTACATACCAGTATGTAAGGGAATGGAAGTAGGGGCAAAGGAAACATTTTTTAAGTTCCATAATGCAAAAGACTGTACTCCTCTCTGAGATGGACAAAGTGCACTGATTGGTTGAAGGCATTCTCTACAGCATTGTCTTGGAGCCTTGTGGTCTGAAAAGCATCATGCTAGGCCGCAAGGCCAACACCCATTAGCTGATTTCGCCAGCTAGTTCCTGGCATTCAGTAGGTATTCATAAATATTGGTGTGAACACACCCATGGTACAGAATGGCTTATTCCAGTTATCTATTGCTACATAGCAAACCCCCTCAGAACTTAGTAGTTGAACATAGGGATGTATCATGTTTCTGTGGGTTGACTAGGCTCCGCTGGGTGGTTCTCACTTGGCATTTTCCATGCCCTGGCAGTCACTTAGTGGCTGGGACTGTAGTTATCTAAAGCTTGAAGTGGGCTGAATGTCTGAGATGACGTCTTCGCTCACATGTTTGGCACCTCAGTCTAGAAGAGACAGGGACCACCTGGGCATTTCTCTCCACATGGCCTCTCCTGGCACCATGGCAGTCCCAAGGTAACTAGCTTCCTGTATAGCAGCTGGCCTTCCCCACTGCAAGTGCTTGGAGCAAAAGGAAGCAGAGGGAACCAGTTCTCTTAAAGGCTAGTCAGGCTCAGAACCCACACAGCATCACTTCTTCCATATTCCATTGGTTGAAGGAGTCATGAGACTCGCCACTCCACCTCTGGGTAGGAGAGTCACAGATAATTTGCAGCCACCCTTCTCCAGCCCTGACCCCCTGGCAATACTGCAACCTTCAAGTGGCAGCGGGCAGGGAGAACAACTTTACAATCAACATTATCATCCATATCATCATCATCACTTACTGGGTACCACGCTTTTTATGCTCGACACTTGGTGTGTGTGGAGCAGGGAGAGAGAGAAAGAGAGAGACCCGTTTAATCCTCACAACCATCTTTCTCGTTGAAAATGAATCTGAGGTTCAGAGAGGTTAGATGATTTGCCCAAGGATGCACAGCCAGTAAGTGACAGAAATAAGTCACAAACCTAAGTTACATAAGCTAAAGTTCCGTCTTGACCGCTGCCTTGTCCACTGACTCAGCGCCTCTAGTCGATCTCGATGATTACCCCCAAATATTGTTTGGTTCACCCTTCACTCATCCTCAGAAGACTCACCTGGCTTTCCTGGCTTTCTAGCACAACACAAATCTGCTAAGAACTCCTCCATGATTTTTTTCCTTCAGAATAATGCCCTGTTTGTCAGCAATAAGTTGGGATAACCTGGTGGCTCAAGAGCTACAAGTCATATTTCTGCAGGGAGCCCAGGAGGGGCTGCCAAAGGGCTGGCGTGAGCAGGTAATTAGATGGGATCCACTGCTTGGCTCACTTTCCTCCCCAAGCAGACCAGCTCCTGTGCAATCCATTCTCCAGGCACTAATATATCACCTGGGAGCTCCAGGCCATGACAGATGAGTGGGGCCATCAGCAGGGACCATGATGGATGGGTGTCATTCATCATGGTAGGGAGCTGGTGGAGCCATGAGTTACTCAGGCAGTGGCACCCTCCACCCCCATTGGGGCCAGAGGCAGGAGGACAGAGGTGGGGGGAGGGGCGCCCGGAGCTCAGACTTGTCTGGGAGATGTGCCAGCAGCCATGGGCGCATTCTGTCTGAGCCACGCCAAAGCAAGGAGATGGAGTCTGCAGCTGAGACAAGGAGCGTATAAGGAACGGAGAAGTGAATCCATAAATAAGATGATGGGTCCTGGAAATCCTACCTGCCTAGTGTGTGTCTTCGTTCTGCCTTTCCCTTGCTGTGTGAGCTGGAGCAAGGCATTCACCTCTCTGAAGCTCAATTTTCTCATCTCTTTCCAGGGACCCCTTTACATTCCTCAGTCCCTCATAGTTAAGCAGGGCCACGAGATGAGTTCCAACGAATGAAATATATGTACCAGAAGCAAGAGTACATAAAAGGCACCGATGAGATCCTCAGCCTCTCCTCTGCCATAACAACCAAGAGGCCTCATGATAAGATATCAGAGCCACAGCATTAGCGCAGCCTGGTTGTCTGATCACCAGGAAGATGAGTGCCCTCGAGGGCTGCACAGACCTGCAGCTGACTCTGAGTCCACAGGAAATAAACCTTTGTTAGGCTGAGTCACTGAAGTTATGGGCTATTTGTTACACAGCATAGTCTAGCTTATCCTGACAAAGACTCTATATCAGAGGTCTGCAAAGAGCCAGAGGGCCAAATGGTCTCTTATATTCTTCTTTGTTTTGTTTTGTCTATAATTCTTGAAAAACATGAACACTATCGTTAGCTTGTAGACCTACAAATTAAGCCACATGCTGGATTTGGCATATGGGCTACAGTATGCCAACCCCTTGCCCTAAATCATAAGGGTGCTGTAAGAATTAAATGAGAATTGAAAGTAAGCATTCTTGTTTTTTTCTTTTATGTTAGCTGCTACTATTTTTAGCAGTAGTGACATCAATTACCTATACATAGTAGACACTCGCCTTTACGCCAGGCACCACTGTAGGGCATTGGTGACTGGCACTAAATGAAAGATCATGGAGCCTCCTCTGGGGCGGGTTGTTGCTGTTTGCTGTTGGTGGCACCTTCCTTCCAGTCTCCGTGCCTGTCCCCTTACCCCTCTCCTATCTCCACCATGCTGTCGCCATAGGGATCTTTGCAAAATGAAAGCAAAACCATGCTATTCCTCCCAAAATGCTTCTCATTGCTCTTAACAGAACTCCCGATGCCCTCTCATAACCCCAGGCCCTGTGTGGTCTGAGCCTTGCCTACCCCACCCACCTCTTGGGGTGCCATGCTGCCCTTTCCCACTCAACACACTGGTCTCCTCTCTGTTTCCATCACACACCACATCGTTCCCACCTAGGAGCTTCTGCCAGGGCCTGGAATGACCTTCTTCCATTCTCCTTGGAGAGGCCTTCACTGCCCCTCTCCCCAGTTAAATAACTCTTCTCACCCCACCTTGCCTCTCATCGCCATGTTTGTTTCCTGTTCAGCACTCATTACAAGCAAAATGCCCTTTCGGTTTATCTATTTTCTCGTTTGCTTGTACCCCTACCAGGCTGTGACCTCCCTAAGGACAGGATCAGTGTCTGTCCACATCAGGACAGCACCCCCAATGCTCAGCACAGTGCCTGCCACCTCATAGAAGCTCAGTAAATATTTGCTGACGGCATAATCCACAGCAAGGAAACGTCCCAGCCAGGTCCCCATGCTCCTCGTGCCCGCTCTGCCATAACCTCGGCCACCCACACCTCACTGCCCAGCCAGGCATGTGTCCTCACCACCTACAGCTCCACCGGGCCCCAGCCACTGGAGCGGCACCTCTCTCCCCTCACAGACTCCTGAGAAAGCTCCAGAAGCACCGACAGCATCCTCACCGCCTTTGTGACCTCAAGTCTCAGGACAGTGTCCTACCCTGGGCAGGTGCACAAGGAAAGTTGATGACGATGCAGAAACTTCCCTGCAAACAATGCGGGGGAGGGAGGGGGAGGCAGCAGAAGCTCCCTGACGTCAGCTCAGAGTCACATGAAGGACCTTCGAGAAATCAAGAAGAATGTGAGAGAGTCCAAAAGATAAATAATATATTGATTTTCCAAGAAAAGGAAACAGTCAGATCCAATCCCAAGAAAAATTCTAGACCTTCCTAATAACTGGTCAGTTTGGCAACTAATTTACAAAGAATGAGGCAATTATCAAGATCTAATGTCCATCCCCAGAGAATGTCAGATCAAATTATTCTAATTTTTTTTCAATTACAGTTGACATTCAATATTATTTTTTATTAGTTTCGGGTGTTCCGCTTGTGGTTAGACGTTTATATAATTTACTTTTTGACAAGGTGCCCATGCTTGGGACTGATCATGTCTGTATTTTAGGCAAGTGCTCATTTAACAAATATTTATAGAGGGGCCTCCATAGGCAGCCTCTGCGCTTGTACTTCACCCACGTGAATGACACAGGCAGAATCCGCAGCCTGGCAGGGGCAACACGAGGTGGGAGGTGGTACACACAGTATGGCCAATGGCGGTGAGCTCATGAAGAAAACAAGATGATCTAGGGAGTCCTGCTGACGAGGAGGGAAGCCAGAGCATCGCATAGGGCTGTCGGGGAAGATGTCACAAAAGGGATGTTATGGCTAAGACTGAAGGAGAGAAGGAGGTGGCCCCGCAGACACCAGGGGGCTTGGAGCACCCCAGGCGGAAGGAACAGCCAGCGCCGAGGCCCAAGGCCTGTGTAGCAGGCTGTGTGCGGACTGTCAGGCCCCTGTGGGGGAAGGTGAGGGAGGGGAGGTGCAGAGTGAGGGCTTTGTCTTTAACTGAGAGTAGATCGGGCGTGTACCTGCTCTACCTTATTGCAACAACTCAGAGTCAAGCAAGATAGAATGTGCCCTTTAAATGCGCCATGAGGCATTAATGAAGGTAATAAGTGAATGGGAGGCCATGATCAATGACAGCTTTTATAATCAAAGATCTGGGTCCAACACTCAACTCCTATGACCCATCAATTCCAGTCCTAGGTATATACTGAACAGAAAAATGAACCAGGCTCACCAAAAAGGCGTGTTCTAGAACGTCCATAACAGTACTTTCATGATTGCCTGAAATCCCCATCAACAGAAGAACGGGTAAGTTCATTGTCGTGTCCTCACACCATGGAATGCTCCACAGCATAGAGAATGAATGATACACAACTACACATGCTAATATGAACGAATCTCACAAAGATAACATGAATGAAAGAGGCAGAAACAAGAGTTTTCTACTGCATGATTCCATTTACATAAAGTTCCAAAATGGGCAGAACAATCTGTGCTGTCAAAAGTCAGGGTAGTTGGGGGCTTAGTTCTTGATCTGAGTGCTGGTTACATGAGGAGTTTTGTGAAAACTCCTCAAGCTGCCCACGTATGATCTATGTACTTCTTTTGTTTGTATGGTTACACTTCCAAAACTTACTAATAAAAACAAGTAGTTCCGTTTAGACAAAACCAATAAGCGAGCATGACTGATTAGCGGTTGAAGTTGTAGTATTTATTAGCAGAAGGACTAGGCAAATCACATAGCCTCATATTTCTTGTCTCTGACAACGAAGGCCCTAAATAAAACCAACAGCATTTATCATAAAGACAATGCAAGAGTCACATGAAAAATGCACAGAGAAGTCCTTTAGAAAATAACTCTCGTGATACTAATGTGACTTGTTGCGGAGTCTCTGGAGGTGGGCCATTCTCTTACAACTTCATAAACACTTGGTTGAAGGCTAGGAAGGTGAACACTTCTCCTCCAAAGGCTGAGAATTAACTGAGTTGGTAGCGTCAACATGATCTGAACAAATTGGAAGG
Source organism: Craseonycteris thonglongyai (assembly GCA_004027555.1). NCBI lineage: Eukaryota > Metazoa > Chordata > Mammalia > Chiroptera > Craseonycteridae > Craseonycteris > Craseonycteris thonglongyai. The sequence continues at coordinate 13,132 of PVKE010004160.1, forward strand.
TTGGGACAAAGCCAACAAGAAATTCAACGGGGATCATTCTGGTGCCGCCCAATGACGTTGAACATATTACGTGGCACAAACAGAAGTTCCAGCTCTGGGAAAAGGCATTTAGAAACCTGTGGACCCTCCTGGGAATATAGGATTGTTTGACAGAAACAGAAACTGGGGTCGTGAGAACAGGCTCCTCTCTAGTCCTCTGGGCTCTGTCCTATGTACCGCTTCAGGGGTCTGCCCTTCCCTGTCACAGTCCAAACTGATGGCCACGAGAACTGTGTTCGGTAGAACATGAGCCAGGTGCCAGCAAGTGAGTGTGGATGGCCTTCACTCTGCCTTTCGCCACAAGCAGGGCCCCTGCAGGTGGTGATGAGGACACCAGGCTTGTCCACTCCCCTCCGCACGAGAGCCCAGTCAGCTGTCACCAATGCCTCAGTGTCACCCAGAGGGGCTGTGGTGAGCCCCAGGGCAGATGGACAGGGGGTGGGAGTGGTTCTACCATCCTTTGGCTCCAGTCCTCAGAAAGGTCCAGAGACTCGGGGCTGATATGGAATCAAGACCGGAGACACTGGTGGCCAATACCTAGAAGGACCAGTCACCACTCAAACCTCCAGCCCCCACCCTTGAACCACATACACTGCGATTCTCCCTCCCAGACATGTGGATCGGGGCAGGTGAGACCCGAGTCTGCCCTTGGGACACACCTGCGGGAGGTGATCCCCAGACTCAGGCACTCACAAGAGGCCCAGTGGGGGGGGATTTTTTTTGGGGGTGGGGAGGCTGGGACTGGGCAGACTGGAGACTGACCCCCCAGCTGTGGCCCTGGCCCTGACATGGGAAGGTCAGCAGAGGTATAGCAAGGTCCAAAGAAGTACAGGAAATTCAGCTCCACCCAGCCTCCATCACCATCTACATGGGTCCAGCCCAGAGCAGGACACAAGGCCGTGGCTGGCGTCAGACAGACAAGGTCCAGTGGGAGCCAGGGGTCAAGTGAGGGCCACACGTCAGGGTGCCAGCCAAGCAAAGCAGGGTGAGAGTGCCAGCCCCTGAGATGCGGTAGGAATGGGTCGTTCCTTCAACTGGTAAGCGGTGAGTTCTGCCACGTGACCCGAGCCAGAGAACGGGTAGCTGTCCACGGGCAGCTGAGGAAGGCTCGAACATGATCGACGTGGGGCCCCCGGGCCATTGAGGGCAGCAGGTTTAGGCCAGGGAGTGGATCTTTGCCAGCTCTGTTATGGAACTAGGCAGGGCCTTGGCAGGGTCTGCCAGGGGGCGGGGTGGCAAGGCTTCTGGAGATGGCAGAGGCCCATCTCAGGCCAGGGGCCTGGTCCTCCCTGCCCAGCCCTGTCCCCAGCTGTGTATACTACCCTCCACCTGGTCACTGAAATCTCCTTCCAGGAAGCTGGCTGCTATAGAGGAAGCCGAGTCACGGCTGTTCACCAGGCAAAGGAATTCCTCAGACAGGGGTCTTCGGGACACCATTGGCAGCGTAGGTCACACAGGCCTTTACACTCTCCCTCAGAGCCCCCCCACCTCTGGCTCCCAGCATCCGCTACCCATCCCCCCAACTCCAGTGCTCGGGCACCTCAGCAGAGGGTCATCTTGCAAATGATCCCTGTGACAACAGAACTCTCTCTCTCTGCTGGTTCTTTAAATCGCACTCTAATTTTTTTTTCATCCCAACGCCAAGGCATTTGCAAAACTCAGATAGACTTCTCCACATCGGTTGCTTCTGACCACGTTTTCCAGTCGCTCGTTCCAAAGGGGAAACTCGAGACCCTCCGATTTCCCCGGGACATCAGATGTGGGTTCCAGGCTACTCTCCTTGGAGGCGGACACTGCTGTTGTGTTAACTTTTGTGCATGTTAAATGTTTTAAAAATCCTAACAAAGGTTGGCTTCTGTAGTTACGCATGCTGAGGCCTCACAATGCTTGCTGTCGTAGAGGGGCTGATTACCTAACTCCATTTATCAAAGTGTCACGTCTCTGACAGGCCCTAATAAATATCCTGCCAGAGACCCCGCACCTGGCAGCCGTGCCACTCGGCAACACGCCGCTAACCTAATTTGCTAATTGCTGCTTTCCCCATTAATTTTAGTCCTGTCTTGTTTGGTGTTGACATGGAGGAAAAAGAAATAGGGTGGAAAAAACAGACAAGAAAGAAAATATCTCGGGGTCCCCCAGCTTCCAGCCCGCCCTCCCATGCCTTCACACAACCACACACTCACACTCACACCTAATTCCCAACTTCCTTCCCCTCTCTTTTGTGCATCATGGCTGCGGGAGGTGACACATTTAAAGGTGCAGGTCACACTTTCCAAACCAAAAATCAAGACAAGTACCTGGCCATGGAGATAAGGTTTGACATTGGGGCAGTCATAGAAATACAAGGGACCAATGGCTACTGTAACTAAAGGCACACTATTAATAATCAATATGGCTGCTTTTCGGTAGAGAAGAGAGCAAATAGGGCATCAAGGGGTTAACATGTCCAGCCCCCCAGTCCTTGAATAGGGATACAGCCTAGTGCCCTCCAGCTCTGCTCCTTCCAGCCCATCCCCTGTCACAGGGCAACTCTGGAACTTCCCTTTGGTGTCATTCTAAGCAGTGATGTCCAAGATAATGGCACAGGCTCGTGCCTAAGGACAGACCTTCCCAGCCAGGACTGACTCTCCCAGCCACCTGGGCTAGCCACACCCCTATTCCTTCAGCCCTTCAACTCCTGCCAGAAGACCCCAGTGATGGGAGGTCTGTTGTGGGTGGTTCAATTACAGATCATCGCAGATGAACCTGAGGGTTCAAAGCCCTGTTGGGAAGGGAAAGTTAGAAATGAAGGAGACTCCAGCCGCGAGCAAGGAAGATAAAAGACAGACACTTCTCTGAGATGAACAACAGGTCCCATCTAAAAGTGGGGGATGGGGAAGCCGGGATGGCTCAGTGGGCTAGGCGCTCACTTTGCAGCGCCGGGGACTGAGGATCGAATCCCGGCCCCGGCCCGTGCGGAACCATATGCTGAACTGAGAGCTCCCCCAGCTCAGTTCTCTCTCTCTCTCTCTCTCTCTCTCTCTCTCTGTCAAAAATAAATAAATAAAATAAAAGTGGGGGATGGCCGTCCCTCTCAGCCAGGTCTGAGAACAGCCTCCTTCTCCATCTGGGTACACGTGAGCCTTGGGCATTCTGCCGGTGAGCTGACTTTCTGGAAATCGCTGCGAGAGCCCGTGGTAGACACTGTGCTTAGATGCAAGGCTGTGTGATGAGCCTTCTGGGTTCCCTCTTCGATAAGCATGAGCCCTCTGGGAGTTTATGTCTGGCTCCAGCCTGGATAGAGCAACCCCAATTCTTTGTCCCCAGATCACAGCCCAGACCATGTATTCCCTCCAGGAAGTAAGGTTTGAGGATGCTGGGATGGCTCAGTGGGTTGAGTGCTCATCTTGCAGCCCTGAGGTTCAAAGACCGAATCCAGGCCACGGCCCGTGCAGACCCATATGCTGAACTAGAGTGTAGCCCCAGGTGGGCTCCCGCCGGGGCAAGTTTCCTATGTGGGAGCCAGAGAGAGACAGAGACAGAGAGAGGGGGAGGGCCCAGAGCAGTCTCCATAGTTTCACATCATCAGTTTTCCACATGGTTTCATTCCACAGGTGGGCAGGGACCGCGCAGAGGGGGAACTGGGCTGGGAACTCCTGCATGGGAGTCATGCCCCCTCGAGCCAGGGGCTGAACCAGGGGGCAAGAACCAAACTGGGGGGCTCCTGCATGGGAAGCACACCCCAGTTCAGCATATGGGTCCACACGGGCCAGGGCCAGGATTCGATCCTTGGTCCCCAGGGTTGCAAAGAGAGTACTTAACCCACTGATCCATCCCGGCTTCCCCTGGACAACCTTCCTGAGTGTCAGCTCTGCTTGAGGGTCATGACAGATCCCCATGTTTGTGAGGAAGATTCACTGGCTGGGGTGGAGGTGGGAGGCACACATCCTCTTGATTGCTATTTCAGTAGCTCAAATATTTGATGGACAAAAGTGTCTCCCCCAGGATAGGGGCTGTGAGCTGCTGCCTCTTCGGAAGCAGTTTGACGAGGGCTTTGACGATGTATAGACAGTTTGAGCATGAGGGGCCAGGGCTGGAGAGGCCCTGGATGGAGTGGATGGGGGACTATGGGGTCTCTGAGGGGCTATGGGAAAGCTGTTCCTGTTGAAGCTTACAGAGCATGTGACTTGGGGACAGAGGATTGCCTGTCGACGCTGTGCCTCTGCTATGAGCCTCCTGCTCTTGGCCCCTGGTTACTCAAGGGGTCAACAGAGGCCTGTGGATGTATGCAACCCCTCACCCCACTGAAGGAGCTTGGAGCAGGTCTGCAGAGGAGGTGGAGTGTCCACAGGGACCACCCTAGAACTCAGCCCACCGCAAAAGGCCCCCAAGCTGACTGCAGCTAGTCTCAGAGCCTTCCCAAGATAAGCCTGCTGCCCAGATCTCAGCCATTAAACTCCACTGAGCTCCTTTCCAATAGCTACAGCTGAACAAAATATTGCCCTGCTCCTGGTTACGTTAAAAGGGCCTAGGAAAGAATAATGGCAAAGATGCTCGCCGCCAAAAGTTGCTCTGGATGGCCCTTTAAGCGAGATTTACAGCAGGCATTTAGCAGTGTCCCTGGAACGTTTGCTGGCACCGATCGGTGGGAAGGATGTGCGTGGCACCTCTCCGGGCCAGCAGGCAGGGTCATCCTTCATCCTGGGCAGCTCTGCCCACCCCCTGTGCAGGGCTGGCTCCCCCATGGCCCTGCCCGAGTCTCATAGGCTCCTGCTGGGGCTGCCTGCTAATAATCTGGCTGTCAAGCGTCTCAGGACGAGGCCAGCTAAAACCGGTCCTGACACGGTGGCTGGGAGGCAAGGAGATATGCTGGGACCTGAAAACTGAGTCAGGGACGAGGTGGAAGCGTAAAAGGTGATGTGGAGGGTCCCTGGAGAGCAGAGGACCCTAATAATTTGTTCCTTGAACATGTGATTCTTGAGCCCCTACTATATGCCAGGCAAATTTAGTAGAGAGATACCCCAAACTAGCATGCTCGCTCCCTGCCCTTATGGAGCATTATCTAGAGGGGAAAGAGAAATATTATGCTATTGATAACAATAAAATATGGTAATTGTTTTAATAAGGAAAACCCAAGGAGGTAACCAATAGGTCCAGGCTTGGGGCCATCCCTGAGGACATGGGACTTTCCTACAACATAAACCTGTACTGTCCAATATGGCAGTCACAGGTCACTGTGGCTCCTGAGTGTTGAAGTGTGGCTCCTGCAAACTGCAATGAGCTTCAAGCATAAGATGCACGCTGGATTTCGAAGACCTCAAAACGCAGAAGAAAGAATGCAAATGACCTCACTTGTCATTTTATATAGGTTACATGTTAAAATGATAAGATTTGGGATATACTAGGTAAAACAAAATGTCTTCTCAATATTAATGTTACCTGTTTCTTTCTACTTTTTCTAATATGACCACTAGGACATTTGAAAGTAGAGCCTGATCTAAATGATGGCTAGGGATTAGCCAAGTGAGGGGAACTGGAGTACAACCAGCAACTGAAGGCTTGGTCATAAAATCCACCCTACAAGACTAAGTCAACACTCTGGATCCAACAGAGAAAATGAGGCAGAGGACCCTCTGTCAACTTGTGCGAGCACATTTATTTCCCAAAAGAACATGTAGAACAAAAAAAAAAAAAGTCAAATGGGTTTTATTTCATATGCCACCTCCAATTAGATTGGTAGTGACTGACTAAGGCACTGTGTTAAGATGGATTCAGAGGTTCAACAGAAGAGAGTGACCATGAGTTATTAATGTCTGCCACGAGAACATGCTTTGCTTGGTATTTTCCATTTGACCTAATCTCATAATCACCAGTAAGACAGTGTCCAAAGCAGACCCATATCTCGGAATTTAAGTTACATACTCAGCAGCTCATGGGAGTATGTAGGGAAATCACTTGACAGCAAAAAGAAACCTCATGGCATAGGCTCAAAAAATATAGCAGGATCTCAGGTTATATTAAGAGAGGTTGGAGGGGGAGAGTCCTGCTTGCTCCATACCCCTCAGACCACATGCACACCACACGCTTTTAAGAGGCATCACTATGATGACTACATTCAGAAACACGTGACCAGCTTGAAGGAAGGGCACAGAACTCCATTATGTGAAGGTCAATAGAATGAATGGGGAGCTAAACCTGGAGACCTATTCTCTTCAATATAGAATCAGAACTGACTAGTTCAACAAACACTAAGTAAGCACCTACTATGAGCCGGGCATGGGGCCAGGCTCTGGACACACAACAGTGAATGTGGGGTATCTCCCACCAGCCCCTCCACGTCCACTTGCTCCTTTCTGCACCCAGCTCTACACCCCAGGAGGATGAACTTCATGAAATACACCCCAGGCTGCCCTGCCCTCTAGCTTCTGAACGCTGGAGCGAAGAAGTGAGGGCAAGGGGAGGAGGAAGTGAAAACTCAGGACGTTACCTCATTGCAGTTGTACTCAGAAGGAGAGGGAGAAAGGGTGGTCTTTGATCCTTGGAATTCAGAAGAGAACCAACCCTGAGCACTTACATTTTCTGGGCATTTTAGGTTACATTTAATCGTGTAATGATCGGGACAACGTGGGAAGAAATTAGTGTTATTTTCAAATGATATAAAAGACAACTGAGGCTCAGAGAGGGGCACAGACTTGCTCCTCTGAGGCAGTTCTGGGGCACGGAGGACTTAGCCCAGGGGTGCCTGCCTGCAGGACCAGCCAGCACTCCATCGCTGCATCTCCTCCAAGAAAGATCAGAGGGAATTTCACACTGTCAGTGCAGGCAGGGAGACAAGGTACCTGAACCCCATAAAAAGAACTCTTCGGGAGAGGGGAAGACCCACCGAAGGATGGACTGGGGGAAAGTCAAGGGAATTATAGCTGGAAAAAGTGAACAGAGGCACTTGGTTCCTTCCACAAGCATTTGAGTGCTTAATACAAACCAGACTCTCTCCTAAACCCTGAGGACACACAAGGGAAGAAGAAAAACAGTCCTTAACCTCATAGAATTTGCCAGGATGGCAAATTGGTGACATTTATGTCATCTCTTCCTCTTCCTACACTTCTGACAGACATCACTAATCAACCCCAGCATTCTCAGGGTCAAATTCCTATTCAGACGGTTCCTGCGCATCAGTTGAGGGCAAGCATGTGGGATGGAAACTCTTTGCCAACCCTGATTTGAACTGTAGGGTTGAGGCAAGGATTATCGGAGCACCTACTACAAACACACTAGGAATTTTTAAAGTGTGACGTCCACTGTTATTATTGATGAGGAGACTGACGCCCAGCAAGGGCCGTGCTAACAAAACTCTGCAATGACCCAGGTCTGCGGCGTCAGTGCTCAGAGCAAAAAGCAGGAGTTCTGTGGGGTTTTCGTCAGCTTTATGGGGGCATCATTGACTAAATTGTAAGACATGTAAAGTGTACATTGTGATGATTTGATGTCGGTGTCCACTGTGGAAGATGCCCATCAACCTTGCTTGTTGGTTTTGTGTGAGAACATGTGAGAGCTTCTGTCTTGGCCAATTCCAGTGATAGAATACAGTGTTATCAACTCCAGGCACCATGGTTTATATTAGAGCCTCAGACTCTAGTCATGGTATAGCTAAAAGTGTGTATGCTTTTTCCAACCTGTCCCTTCTTTTCCCTACCTACCCCCCCTCCCAAAAGAAGCCAGAGCTTTAAAAGCGGGTCAGAGATCTGCTGGGGAGAATTGGTACTCTTCAGTCTCAGTGCTCTAGGGCCCTGGTGGCCGCCCAGGCTGGGCTGGGCTTCCTCCCACTCGCCGGGGCCCACCCCGAGTTCCTGCTTCTGGGGTTTGACCCTGCACCGAGCATCTCCAGGAAGCATGGCAAGAAACTACGGGTTCCATTCCTGCTGTGTCCACCCAATGTGGGGGAGGGGGCCCCTGATCGCCCGCCCAGCCCCTCAGCCGCACCTCCGTGCCTTCCACCCAGCCAGCCAGCCCAGGGCAGCATCCACGAGCTGCCGCACGTTAGGACCACGGATGAAAGCTTTGGAAGCTGCCACAGCCCGGCCCATCCCACACCAACTCCGCCGGCGCCTCATGGGACCCTGCACTGCGGTTGTTAAAGCTCCTTGAGTGATCCTGGCATGCCAGGTTCTGAGACCGCTGTCCCCAACTGTCCAGCCACCTCCCCTTCACGGGTCCTGGGGAGACAGAGCTGCCAGCAACTTGCTCGGAGTCGAGTCAGCTCTGTGAGGTGATGTCCAAGCTGAAGACAGGCCGCCAGCCCGCCAGCTGCTCGCCCTCCACACCCCAACCCCTGCTGGGCTCAGCACCGAGCCGAGCCAGGCCTGCTCCCCCAGGCGCCAGGGCCTCCAAATAAAAACAGGCGGCCAGAGTTCAGCGCCCACTGGCGTCCTCCCAGTAAGCACCTTTTGTTCCCGGCTCAGAGCTGTTAATTAGAGAGCCGTGATTAATGAGGAAGCGCTCCTGGTCCCCATCTAGGATGAGAGGTCCTGGGGATGCTGACTTTGCTGGAGGAATCTGCAGTCAGATTCCACCTGCAGCTATTTATAGTTTGGGCTCCAGGAGGAGGGGGAGAAGGTGCCCCTCCTCCTCTCCTTCTCTCCTCTCCTCCCCCCACCACACTGCGATGGAGCATAGGGGTGGAAATGCTTATGGAGGAAGGATTTTTAAAGGAGTAAACCTTAGCACATATGCATTCACGTTCATTCATCCAAACATTCATTCCCTCAACATACAAGAGGGCTGTCCGGGAAAAATCCAGCCATAACTGCCTGTATTTTTTCATTTTACGTGGCGGGATACTTTCCTCGTATATCTCTGAACAGCCTACCGAGTGCCACGCTCCAGGCCAGCTGAGGCGTCAGCTCCGACTAAGAGAAGCGTGTCCCCTTTTCAGTGGCGTTTTCACTCAAGGAGAGAAGTCATTACCAGGGAAGTCTGCGTGTGCATGGAGCAGTAGAGGCAAGTGCTCCGCAGGAGTGAACCATGGCTCTGTGTGAGTGTGAAGAAAGGGCTCAATGACCCTCGACCCAACACTGACCGCAACTTGGCCCCCATTCTCACTTTGAATGAGGGAACAGGCTTGGACATGTCTGGGAAGTCAAGGCCCCACAATGTGTGGCAGGGTCCAGATTCAAAATCAGATGTACCTTCCTGAACTCATTTCCTCTTCTTCCTGGGCACCCAGCTGGGTGACATTTCCCAGTCTCCCTGGGGGTTCCACGGAGCTGCCTGACTGAGCCCTGGCCCATAGAATGAGAAACGTGATGTGCACCACTGCTCAGGTGGCCACGCCTCACCTCCCAGGCGCTCAACCTGGATCCCCAAGTGAGTTTACAGAGCAGACCCTCCCCCAAGCCTCCCACCCAGCGAGAAATAATAAACTGCTTTGTTCTGAGCCTGAGATGTGAGGGTTTACCTGTGACAGCAGCTAGCATCGCCTATGTCTACTGCCCCTTAGAAAGAGCCAGTGAAGCCCTAACACATTTTATGAGTAGGCACCACTGGAGGCAAAGGGGGCTCAGTGTCCGTCACAGACACCTGCTCAGTCAGGCCTTTCTCACAGGTCACTGCAAATCAGCCGTGAAAGGCCCCCCAGTTCCGGTCCTCCTCCTCCCCTCTTGCAGGTGGAACCAAAGGGGCCGTCCCTGCACTAGCTGGGCACAGAGGGGCCAGAGGGTGAGGGGACAGAAGAGGTGTCTTCCTGGAACAGGACCAGAGCCGGGCATGATTTTTCCCATGGAAGCAATACCTGCCTTGGTAGTGGGGCAGCATGGAGGGGAAGGGGCCCAGGAATTAGAAAGACGAGACCCAGCACACATCCTGGGGAGACAGTGCAAGTGACCGAGCCTCTGCTCCCTCCTCCGCAAAGTGGGCACAGGAGAAAAGCTACTGGATCGCCAACCCCCAATCCGCTTAGTGTCCAGACTTCTCAATACCCCAGCTAATAAACGGTCCTCGTTGTTTAAGTGAATTCTAATTGAGTTTTTTGTTACTTGTAACAAAAAGCCTTCTGCCTCATCTATCAGACAAAACACATAAGGTCTCTGCTTCTATGGCCTCCGCTGTAAAATGGAAGCATCACTCTTGTTATTCAGTGAAGACTTCTTCGAATGGGACCATCGTCATAACCAGGCTCACCTTGCCAGGTTTCTGTGGGACCCTCATGGAGCTGCACTTGAAAGAGCTATTCCCCTTCAGGAACAGTTTGCAAAGCCAGTTCTCTCCCCACAGAGCTCAGTGTCCACAGAGTTCGTCTACTTCTAGTTCCCTCATCTTTTGTAGATCCCAAACTTGTCGTTTACGTGAAATGATACTCAAACGCCCAGTGGTCGCAGGACAACAGTGTTGCTGTTTCTAAGGAGACTGGTCAGGAGCCCGCCTTGCTCAGCTTTGTTCTGCGAAGCTTGGCGATCGGGCAGGTTGGGAGAGCCCGTGAGGGCTGAACTGCTGCTCCCAGTCACAGAGAGGAACTTACGGGAATCGAGACCAGAGACATTGAAAGAGGGAGGCCCGTGCTAAGCAAAGGCTATGCACTGTGGCTGTGACCCTACCCCAGCTGTGATGGTGGATTTTATGGCAACTTGATCGGGCTAAGGGATGCCCAGATAGCTGGCAAAACAGTTTCTGGGTGTGTCTGTGAGGATGTCTGTGGAAGAGATTGGCATTTGAGTGAGTAGAATAAATAAAGAAGATTATCCAAGCCGCGGAGCACCCAGATAGAACTAAACCAGCAGAGGAGGGGGAGCTTGCTCTCTGCTGAGCTGGGACAGTCATCTCCTGCCTTCAGACCTTTGTCCTCAGGCCTTCGGGTTTGGATGGGAACTTAACACCATCAGCTCTCCTGGGCCTCCAGCTTGCAGACAGCGGATTGGGGGCCTTCTTAGCCTCCATAATCCTTTGAGCCAATTCCTCATATACATATACATACATAGATACACACACGTGTATTTGTATTTGTATATATATATATATAGACCAATAGGCTATATATAGAGAGAGAGAGGGTGTGTGTGGGTGGGTGTGTGTTCACCAATGAGGATCAGGAGGACACACAGGCAGGGCCCCAACAGCACCTGCTGAGCTCCCCTCCTTCCACACCTGCCGTCCCGGACCTCCCTAAGGCATAGTCAACCCATTGTCTTACCCACCTGAGGCCCTCCCTCTAACATCATGACCAACAGCCTGGACTCAGAGTCACACTGCCAGGGTTCAAATACCGCATGCAAAGGCCCTGTGGCCTCCGTGAGCATGCAAAACCTCCAAGGCCCCAGCTCCCTTCGCTGCAACACAGAATTACGGCTCCCGGGTCACTGAATTGTGAGAGTTGGATAAGACAAGGCATGTATCGCTTTCAGCGCAGTGCCTGGCACACAGTGAATGCTTGAAAAATGGTGGCTGTCACTCAGGCTGCCACACACAGCTGTGTAGGTCGACCCCTGCACCAGCGCACCCAGCCAGCAGGGGTCAAGTGCAGCTGGAGTTTGGGCTCCATGCCCTCAGCCAGGCGCCTGGGCTCAGAGGGACAAGCACCTTCCTCACTGGCCGCCTAAAGGGAACACGTTTAATCTCCGATTTGCCTTGAGATGGTGCCTTTTTCTGATTCTCGTAAAGGTTCCACATGGGTTACCATCGGCCCTGATTATTACTATTGGCATTATTATTACTACTCTTACTATAAATTCATTCATTCATTAGAGGTGTCTCTTAGAGCGCAGGAAACATACGCCAGTGTTTCAATAACTGCTTTGCCTGATGTGAAGCCTTTGCCGAGTAGGTTAGGACAACTCAAGAAATGATTTTGGTTAAGGCCCCTCCAGCCCTCTGCAGGATCACAGCAGGTCCAACCACCTCGGGCCTGAAGGAGCTGAGGAAGGCAGGGGCTCCAGGCACATCTGGGTCTGTGGGTTGTGTGCCACCCTGAGGGCCCCGCCCATCCACTCACGCTCTCACAACCCAACCCAGCCCGCGACCCATAGCACATCTTGTCTCCTGGGTGATTAAGGGCTCAGCCCCTTCCCCGGGCCCCTGGGGCCCCACTCTGCTCTTCCAATGTCTATATGTCCGCCCAAGCTTCCTCAAAACCCCTGTGCCCATCAGTCAAGGGTTCAAGCAGAGCGCACTACCTCTGCCAGTCTCACAGGCTCCTTTCTCACAGCTTGAGGCCCCGATCCCATCTGGAGTTTAAAAATTTGCAGTTGAAAGACACCTTTTCGATTTCCTTCCTGTGACCCCCAAAAGTCTTCGTGAAACCCTCTCCCAGAAGCCCCATCGTGAGAGCTTCCCAGAGTTCCCTCCCCGTGTACACACAGAGATACATCCGCCCCCTCCAGTGCCCAGCCCCGCTCTGCATCTCCAAGAGACCAGAGCACAAGGCGGGGAGCACGGCCCTCACCCTGCGAGGACCCACATTGTCCCTGTGGAACTACCTGCCCGTGCTGGGCCTGAGCCAAACCCCCTGCTCTGTCCCTGGCAGGCTGCCCTTCCCTCTCGGCCCAGCACAACTAAATGGGGTGTCAGGGCACAGCTGAGCCCCGCACTGCCAACCCCCCCCAGGCCAGCCCCCCACCCCCTGAAGTCTGTACACTCTCCCCTCCCTGGGGCAGAGCCTCTCAGAGCTCAGCTCAAATGCAGATGCTCCCTGGCCCGATTCCCATTTGTATACATGTGCTCACACACACTGCACACATGCACACTAGCGCAATAAACACACACACACAATCACTAAAGCTCTAATAACAGATAAAGGAAAAGAATTATATGAGCTTGCACACATCCAAACCACTGACACACGGATGTGTACGTACTCACATACAGACACAAACATGACCACACACGTGGGCATGTTCCCACTTCACCATCTGCACCCAGAAGGATGCATAGATATCCAAGACACGCACACGGTTACTCACTCATACGTGTGCACACGCACACAAGGGCTGCACACATACATGCAGCAACATGTGTAGGCGCAGGGGCACACACCCAGGGGCATACACGTGCACACCTCCTGGGTGCACACATACCCACCCACACTCACGTGCTGCTCTGAGTGCCCGGATGACGAGGGAGTCCTGCTCCAGACCGGCTGGGAGGCTGCGGCCCTCCCGTGCCGTCGCCGTAATTAGCTCTTTAATTAAAGTCCTCTCCCCACTCGCCGGCCACAGGACCCGCACGCCAGCGGCACCTGGCTTGGATCCTGGGCATCTCGGCGGCTGCAGATGGGCGCCGCCGCCCGGAGGCTCGGCCTGGGCGGTAATTAGGGACGGGCCTCAGCTGAAGAAGTCACAGCCGACCTGCCGCTTCGTTTTTCTCTTCCAGGAGGGCAGGTCCTGCCAGCAACACGGCTCGGCCTCTCCGCGTCCTAATTATGTCTCTGGCTTGGGCACTTCTCTGTGCTCTGCCGCACCCTGAATCCCCGACACACACACACACACACACACACACACACACACACACACACACACCATGAAGGGCCGGGGTCAGCACCCAGGCCAGCACAGGCCTGCAGCTCCCGTCACCACGCCTGGCCCGGGGCCAAAGCGGGAATTAGCAGAACCCCCTCCCCAGTCCCAGCCCCAAGCGCCCCCAAATACAGCCCCCGCACGGCACCTCCAGGCAGCCCCCCGAGCCCCCAGACTCTGTGCGGTTTGCTGGGGCTGCCATAGCAAAGGACCACACAGCAGTGGCTTCACAACAGAAACGCAGCGTCTCACAGCTCTGGAGGCCTGGAGGCCACCATCCGGGCGTGGGCAGAGCTGGGTCCTTCGGAGGCTGCGAGCGGGACCATGCACCGGGCCTCTCCCCTAACCTCTGGGGCTTTGACGGCAATGTTTGCTGTGCCTTGGCTCCCTTGTAGATGTGTCACCCAACCTCTCTACCTTGGTCCTCCCATGGCACTGTCTACGTGTGCACGGCTGTCTCCAAATGCCCCCTTTGATGAGGACATTTGTCATGTTGGAGTGGGGACCACGCTAACAACTTTGTTTTAACTTTATGGCCTCTGTAAAGATCCTATCTCCAAGTAAGGTCACATTCTGAGATGCTGAGAGCTAGCATTCCAACATAGGAAAGATGGTGGAGGGAACACGGTTCAGCCCAGAACAGGGCCCTGCTGTTGGTCGTACAGGCTCACACCTTGTGACCCAGCCGCGGGGCCCGCCCCCCACACTACTTCTCTGACTGTGTAGGAGCGGTTCTGGCCAGCAACGGCTAATGTGACTCAGCACTTTTCACCCAGTCGCTCCCTGGGCCAGTGGGTGTTTATTGAGCACCTTCTATGTGCCCAGCACCATCCCGTGTCCACGATAAGTGAGGGGGATGCAGTGAGTGTGTAGGGAGAGTCATCCCAATGCGGGTCACATGTTGTGGAGGGTATGACTAGGATGGGGGGTGCAGAAGAACGGGGGACAGGGGTGTGCTGTAGGACAGGGTGGTCAGAGAAGCTTTCTCCAAGGACAAAATGTTTCAACAAAGACCTGAGGGATAGAAGCGAGCCCGCCATGCTAAAGTATTCATGGAAGAACATTCCAGGCAAGGGGACAGCCAGCCTGAAGATGCTGAGTTCAAAGAAAGAGAAAGGACATCATTGGGCTGCTCTGATCCAGGAATAAGAAGGAGCCCCCTTCTGAAACAGGAAAGGCGTGGTCCTCAGGCCCCTTGGGATGGGACGAGACAGAAAGGCTGACAAGAACCGGTCATGAGGGCCCTTGTGGCCGCAACAAGACAGATTTATTCAGGGAGCAGAGTGGGGTAAAGTGGCTTCACCATGGACGCTGCATTGGAAGTGGGCAGGGTAGAAGCATGGAGAACACAGTCGTATGGCAGGGTCGCAACACCTCGATCCCGCTGAGGCCACCTAAGCAGGTGTACACTTCACGGCGAGGCCACACTTCACGTTGCCCAGCACATTTTAACTGGAATCTGCCCTGGGTTTTGTTGCTCAAGTGAAAACATTGCAATTCATTACTTTGGATGTGGACCAAGTTTCAGCCCTGTACCTGTAAGAAATGGACTGATTGTGGCACTGAGGCCACTTCTCAGATTTAAGTGTGGACCCTTGTGAGCCCCCAAGACTCTGGGGGTCTACAGGAATTTCTGGGAGTTCTACAGTGAATGGGTGAGCAAGGCTCAGCCCTGAGGCCAGAGAATGGGGTTGGCCCTCACCTTTCCTACCTCAGTCAGGAGACCCCTCTGTTTTCTAGAACATAACAGCTTTGGGGGATCCAGTGGTGAGCCTGGAGCATAGTGAAGTGGGGTGAATGACCCCACTCCCCATGGGTGTGTCCCCAACGTCTGCACAGAGGGCACCGTCGTGGGCCACCATCTCTTCTTTCTCTGGTGAACACTCCTGGTCCAGAGCTCCCCAAAACCTGCCTTTGGGGCCTTAGAAGGACCCTTTCCCTGCAACTGCTCCGACCCCTCAAAAAGAGATCTTTTTGATATGGGGACTTGTCTCGTCAAGACGTCGTCATGTCTAAATCGAGGCTGTGTCAGCAGGCCCATGAAAATGAGTGATGGCTGCAATTATGACCCATATAACAGCCCAATAAAACCTAATTAAAATGATCCACATCCCATCTGCCAAGTGCAGGGCAAAGCAGCCAAGGAAAGATGGAGGCCCAGTGAGTTCAAGGAGAGCAAGTAACATGAATAATAATAATAATAGTATTTATATTATAATAAATATATTAGGTAATAATAACATATAAAAAGACAATGTAACTATCATGATATTATTATAGTTGCAGCTAACATTTATTATTTTATTATAGTGTGCCAGCCCCTGTACTGTCCCTGACATACTAGACATAAATTAAGTGCTACCAGTATCCCCATTTACAGAGGAGAAAACTGAGGCACAGAGAGATTAAGAAATTTGCTCAAAGTTATACTCTCAGTAAGCCATAGAACTGAAAGGTCAAACTCTAGCAGTACCTGGCATGTAACAGGTGTCCAATACCTATATATTAAATGCATGAATGAATTTGGCCAAGGTTCTATGTCAGGCAACCCAAGACATTACACAAACAACCAACGAACATTTATTTAGCACCAACTAAATCTAGGTGTTGTACTCGAAACAATGTGGAAGGAAAGAAAGCCACTCATTGAAATTAAATATGATTATTCCTCTAATGCAGGTAACACGCTGAGTACATGGGCAGAGAGAGGAACTTCATTCCACCCAGGAAATCGAGGCAGGCTTCCCATCGGAGGTAGAGCCAGCATTGGGTCTTAAAAGATGGATGGAAATTTTGCTGGACAGATAAGTAGAGGAAGGCGTTGCAGGCAAAGGGAAGAGCATGTGCAAATCGTAAAAGGATCAGAGCCCAGCATATCCGGGGGGTCACTAAGTTACACAATGTGAAGGCTACGATAGCATAGCCTGGCCGCAGGACATGGGAGCGAGATACGTGACAAGAGGACTAGCAAGGTCAGCAGACGAAGGTCCTCAAGCTCCTTTCAGAATAGGCTCAGAAATTTAGATTTTTGCCCCCTCAGCAACGGGAAGCCACTGAAGAAGTCAATGCACAAGACTGATTTGGTCAGATTTACTCACTAGAATGGTCCCTCTGGTAGCTGGGCAGGGGATGCCCTGGGAAAAGCAGAAAAGCACAAACTCTGGGACATTTGGAAGTAGCGCCTCATGCAGGAACGCTGGTTGCCAAACCCTTTTGTTTGGAAATAAACCTTCAAACAGGCCCAGCATGGCAGTGAAAGCCCAAATTGAGCTGAAACCTAAATAAGGAGCAGACTGTTCAGATGATCTCTGAGTGGTTTCCCATGAGCCTCCGCTGCCCTCAGCCCTGGGGAAGATGACTCTTGCACGCTGGCTATCGCAGGTCCCTACTTCTGGAACACCCTGTTCCCTGCCTGAAGGCCGAAGTTCAAAAAGGAGCTGACTCCTCCAAACAGATGGGTCTTTTTAAAAAATCAAGAAGTCCAAGGTCACAGGCACGTGAGACAGATTGGTTGAAAAAAACTGTTACTGTCGTTGGCTTTGTCATTTCAAATGATGCTGCCCTTTGACCCAGGAAGAGATTCCAAATGCATTAATAGAGCAATAATCTCCAGCATCGATGTTGCAGTGAAATGAAGGAGGTGGGGGAGAATACATATTATAAATACCACCTCCGGGAAGCACAGTCAGAAAAAGTTATTAAACATTCTGTCACAAGCTTGGGAGACAACACTGCCCCCCCCCACCCGGCCCTGCGTCCCTAATAAAGGCGGAATCTTGGAGTTTGTCATTCTTGAATGCATAATTCACTAGTCAAAAAGCAGCAGTCATACATTGCATTTTCATAAGGGGCCCTGAAGCCGTCTAATTTCCCTGAGCCGCAGACGACAGGAGGCTGTGGCTACTCGTGGAGGCCCCTTATGCATTATGGATAGAGACGTTGCAATGCAAAGTGACAGCTCAGCCTCCCCATCGCCTGCCCCCCAAACCCCACATCATACTGGAAGGCCTAGAACTAAAGGACGGCTCTAACCCCAAAGCCTACAGCCTTTGTTGCCTACAAGAGTGTGTGTGTGTGTGTGTGTGTGTGTGTGTGTGTGTGTGTGTGTGCGCGCGCGCGTGCGTGCACATGCATGCTAAGGTAAGGAAAGAAGCAAAACTTATTGCCTGAGACTCACCAAACATAATCCAAAACCCAGCCTGACCTATCACTTGATAACACACTTGCGAGATGAGGCAAAGAACAAGTGGGCAATGAGTAGATGGGGCCCAGCAGCCTTGTGCCCTCTGCATACCACCAAGCCTTGTGCCCTCTGCATACCACCAATGTCCTCCTCAGCCCCAGGCGTTGGACACACACTGGATTCCAAAGTCTGTAAGTAGAAAACACTATCAGGTCTCCTTCTTTGAGGACCAGTGTCAGTGGAAAAGGGCACAAGAACCAGAGAAACATCCAGACACACAGGCAGCCAGCTCTACAGTCTACACCTTGACGGGTGTGGTCAACTCAGTCAATATAAAGAAAAGTAAACAATATCAATAATGATATCGAAGAAGAAGAAGAAAGAGAAAACTATCTCATTGTATCTGTATAACCATCCCTACAACAAGGAAGCCAGTTCTCTTCATCTTCCCTGTCCTCAAGGGGTCCCCAGTGCCATGGTGGTAACAAATAATCATCCTAGAGGAAGAGGGGTGAGCACCTCGTAACAGCTAGCACGCCTGGGAGCAGGGGGCACACCATCTGGGGGTAAAGACCTTGACAAGACCCTGAGATAGACAGCGAGTCACAGCACGGCAGGGGGTCATCAAAGAAAAAGTACTGGACTTCTCTGCATGTGACAAGGAAGACAGTGTTTCTTACTGTTGAGAAGAAAGGTCAGAGGGGAGTAGAAAAGGAAAACAGTTGAGGAGGGAGGGGAGAGAGAGATTTTTTAAAATGGCACCCTATGACACTGGCTGAAGGCCTGATGATGGAGTGGCTTGAGGTTCTTTTCCTGTAATGTTAACCCCTCATCCCCAAAATACATCTTCACTTAAGTTGTGTCATACATTCGACACACTCATGAAGTCTTGGAAGAAGTGGGTTCTTCATGGCCCTCAGGGAAGAGACTGAGTTTCCCAACTGGGTCTGCAGGTGTGAACCAAAGATTTCAATCCTGAAGGCAGGAGGCCCAAGGTACAGGGGTCCGTGAGAATGTGAGACCCAGAGGGGGAGGCAGAGAACCTAGGAGCATTTGGGATAAACGTTAGACATCCAATAAGAGCTCTGACCAACCTTATCTAGAACTCAAAGGACCAGGAGAGGCAAGCTGACATCTGAGGTCTATAGATTATCTCCATCCAGAGTGTAATCCCGTGATATATGCAAGGGTAACTGTGAATGTGAGCCTCAGCAGACGAATGAGAACGTCTCAGGCCACAAGGTCATCTATTCCAAGAAAAGGAAATGGCATATGCAAAACGACAGTCATGAACAGGCACCATGTTTGAGAACAGGCATCCAGTGGCTGGCGTGGGAACCTGGAAGGCTGGGAGAACACATAGGAAGGTAGAAAGATGAACATGTAGCTGAGGGGTAAGCCAGGACCAATCAACATAAGTCTTGCTGAGGAGTGAGTCCTCTGTTGGGAAGAAAGTGAGGATCCTTAAAGGACTTTCAGGGGTGGCTTGTCATGGCTATATCTGTGTTACTGGAAGAACCCAAGAAAGGAGAGAGGCTGACAATGCAGAGGCCTGACTCCACAGCATAGCAACATCCTAACAAATAAGCAAACAGCACAAACAAAAATAGACAGATTCTAAATCATCAACACACAAAGCAGAGAGTACAAGTAGCTATTAAGTATCTGGAAACATACTCAATGTCATCAGTCATCACAGAAATATGAACGAGAACAACGACATGTATTTAATGATAGGATGAAAACCACACTGGAATACAAGCACCAACTTCATGTTAGTGTTTGCTTTGGAGGGAGGGAATGGGGGAGGGAGCAGGAAAGAGAGTGAGCTCTCTGGTGTCTCTGCCTTAGGGCACTAATCTCATAAGGGCCCCACCCTTACAACCTCACCTAATCTAACTACCTGCCAAAGGTCCCACTCAAAATGCCACCACCTTGGGAACTTAGGACATCAACATCTGTTGCCTAGAAGAGTCAGGAGGGGGAACACAAATATTCAGTTCATTACATCCCCAAATATATAATCTGAATCTAATCATGAGGGAAAATAAAACCCAAACTGAAGACTATTCTGCATTACTTTCAAAAAGTGTCAATGTCATGAAGAACAAGGAAAGTGGGAGCAGAGAATTCCCGAGCATTGGAGAGGAAAGACACAGGACAAAGAAATGCAACCGATGACGCTTGGTTTGAGAAATAAGTTATATTGTTATAAAGGACATTGTTAAGGCTACTGGTGAAAGTGAAATCCAGGCTGCAGATTAGATAATATTTTGTCAATGTGGTTACATAAGATATGGGCCCCAGGAGATCATGATAAAGTCCTTAGAAATAAAAGGGCATGTGCCTGCAACTGACATTCATACGGGCCAGCACGAATAACAGCAATAAGAAATGTACAATAGTTAGAGAAATAAAGCAAATATGGCAAAACATTAATACTTAGTGGATGAAGGTACAGGGTACCCAGGAGCCTATTTACTATCCTTGGAATTTTCCTGTAAGTTTGAGATTTAAATAAAATTTAATAAAAATTCTTTGTAATCATAAAATTAAAATCCAATTTAAAAAATAAAAGGAAATACAGGACAGAGGTAATGATGTGCTGTGCTAGAGTGAGCACACACTGGCTCTTCAGAGCTGATTGTTCAAGTTTCGGGCTAGTGGGCGCATTGGTAGCTTGCAATTGGCCGTGGCGGAATGGAACAGAATCGAAAACCCAGAAATAAACCCACAAATATATGGGCAGATAATCTTTGACAAAGGAGCAAAAAATATAAAATGGGGAAAAGAAAACCTCTTCAGTAAATAGTGCTGGGAAAATTGAAAAGCCACATGCAAAAGAATGGATCTGGACTGTGAACTGTCACCATATACCAAAATTAACCCAAAGTGGATTAAGGACCTCCACATAAGATCCAAAACTATAAAGTGCATAGAAGAAGGCATCGGCATTAAACTTACAGACCTCGGGCTCAGAGAGCACTTTATGAACTTGACCCCAAAGGCAAGGGAAGTAAAAGCCAAAATAAATGAATGGGATTATATTAAACTAAAAAGCTTCTACATAGCAAAGGACACAGTCAACAAAGTAAAAAGGAAACCAAGTGAGTGGGAGAAAATATTTGCAAACAATACCTCTGATAAGGGGCTAATATCTAAAATATATAAAGAACTCATACAACTCAACAACAAAAAAACAAATGATCCAATTAAAAAATGGGCAGAAGACCTAAACAGACACTTCTCTCCTAACACAAACAGCCAACAGATACATGAAAAAATGCTCAACATCACTAGCAATTAGGGAAATGCAAATTAAAACCACAATGAGATACCACCTCACACCTGTAAAAATGGTTATAATCAACAAGACAAGAAATAACAAGTGCTGGAGAGGCTGTGGACAAAAAGGAACCCTCACACACTGCCGGTGGGAATGTAAATTGGTACAACCACTATGGAAGGCAGTGTGGAGATTCCTCAAAAAACTAGGAATGGAATTACCATATGACCCAGCCATCCCGTTCCTGGGTGTCTACCCAAAAAACCTGAAAACCTTAATCCGCAAAGATATATGTACCCCAATGTTCACAGTGGCCAAGTCATGGAATCAACCAAAGTGTCCTCTGATAGATGACTGGATAAAGAAGTTGTGGTACATTTATACAATGGAATACTACTCAGTGATAAGAAAAGATGAAATACAACAATTTGTGACAACATGGATGGACCTTGAAAACATCTTATTAAGCAAAGTAAGTCAGAATGAAAGAATCAAGAAACATATGACCTCACTTACAGGTGGAATATAAAACTGAAAGGAACTAAGAAACAAAGACTCATGGATACAGTCAATAGTTTAGTGGTTACCTGAGGGTAAGGGGGGAGGTGGGGGGGAGTAGGGGGGAGTAGGGAGGAGGCATCAAACATAGGGTGATGGAAAGTGAGCTGATTCTGGGTGGTGAGCACATAATGCAATGTATAGACAATGTAATGTAGAATTGTACACCAGGAAACAATGTAATTGATATCAATGTCACCCCAATAAATTTAACAAAATATAAATTAAATAAATTTTAAAAATAAAAGCAAATAAATGAAATTGGCCATGGCGAGAGTACTTACACCACGGAAATTGGCAAATGTTACAAATCAGGGCCTTTTTTTTCTCTTTTTCATTTTCTTTGTTTTTCTTTTTGTCAGAGTGCCCACTGTAAATCACTTACCAAAACACTCCTGGGTGAAGGAGGGCCTGCCCTGCTCTGTAGCTGGTGGAGAAATAGTCGCTCTTTCAGTTCCCGGAGACTTCAGTCCTGTATGATATTTCTTCTAAGCAACTATCTGATTCAACACCCTCTGCAAGCTGCTCGGATTGACAAGGGCCTCTGTTTCCCCAATGTCTGGAGAAGGTCAAGTCTGAGTCAGAGAGACGATGGTGGCTGTGGGGGAACCGTCAAGATCCATCAGGGTGGGACGCCGTCCCCTTGCCTCGTGGCATCTGCTTTGAGGGGGCAGGGGACCATCCGCTGTGTGGGAGGGTCTCAAGTCCCTGAGAGGTGGCTGCTGACCCCGCCTACTTCATCCACAACTCCCAGCATTGTGTCCACAAGGCTCATACACCTAGATTCTTGGAGTTTAAAAAGCAACTGACTGAAGTCATCGCCTTTGCCGTGGATGGCTGGTGACAGATGGGTCTCTTAGACTGAGTCCCCCAGGAGCAAACACTCCGAGGAGGATTCAAGGCCAAGGAGTTCCTTTAGGAAGAGATCCCAGGAGCCCCTGGTTAGGGGAATGCAGAAGGGAGGCCGGAAAGGGAAGGACGCCAACAGGTGTTACTGAGCAGTGTGTTGCCAGGGCCAGCTGAGGTGCAGTCCCTTTGTCCCCTGAGGGAACTCTGGGAGACAGTGTGGCATAGGCTCCAGCATTCTCCTACCCCAGGGCTAAGAAGCTGGGTGTTTGTCCTCCAGCCCTCGGTTGCAGGTTGGATGATGGTCCCAAAGACATCCAGTCCTAATCCCTGGAACCGGCAAAAACGGGACTTTGCCGATCCGATTAAATTAAGGATGAGATAAGGGCCTGGGTTGGGCTATATGAAGGCATTAACTCCTGGCATTGGCCACAGCAGGGGGGGCTCTGGGTGGTGAGAGGGTAAAGTCCTCACCTTTCTCAGCAAGGGGCAGCCTAAAAGGCCCAGGTGTAGGAAGCTAAAGCCCCAGGGAGTCATGGGGTCAGGAAGCTCAAGAGACGGGCACAGGAGAGCAATGCCTGCCAATGATTAGGACGCGGGTGGGAGAATCCTGCACCCACAAAGCACAGCCCAGGTGCCAGACCTGCCCGTGGGGTGAAGGCTGTGGAGGAGCAGAGTGTGTCAGCAGCTGCCATCTCCTGACCCCCCTCGTGGTTAGTAAGTGTTGGGCTGAAAACATTCTGTGGTCCAGCCAGCTTGGGTGCGGTGGGATCCAGCAGGGCTAACCCAGTCTGCTCTTCAGGGGAGGAATGTTACGCAATTTCCCCATTGCTGTTGTTTTACTGTAGATTTTTTTTTTTTTGCAAAGCTTCTCATGGGATTTGTCTTAGAAAACACACCAGGGGGGATGGTGCTCCGTTAGCTGAACAGATAGAGCCCAGCAGGGCCCCTGGACAATGGGTGTGGAGGGGTGGGGGAGGGAGGTGTCTAGAGGGGACAATGTAAGGGCCAAAGGCACGGCCGCTGCCCCGGCTGGGGTGTTTGTCATGGCTGTGACCCTGGCCCAGGCAGCTGAGAGTGTGGTCTCCTCCACGCTCCCCGACAGACATGCAAACCAAGACTCTGAGAAATAACTGGCAGGGGGAGGTGCAGGGTGGTGACGGCAGAGCCGGCGGGGCTGGCGCCCCCTGGTGGAGCGGGACAAGCAAGGCTGCCCCTGGTTGGCCGGGGTCATCTGAGGATGATCAGGGAGTAAGGTCAGCTCCGCGCACTGGAGTGACTCATAGCCCCACTCCGGGGCTTTCACAGGCTGGCTCACCACTGGGGACGGAGAAGGACGACGCATCCGACTTCCTAGGTGAGTGATGAGATGAAACAGAAAGCCAGCTGGGGCTGCTCCTTTCCCCACCACGTGGGCAACGCAAGACCAGCCCCATGAATGCTATTTGGTTTCCTTGAGCCAAATCTGCCTGAGCCAGAGGCATCATGAATGGCAGAAATGTCAGGGGGCTCCCTGTCCCCGTTTCTGCAGGACTCGTCTCCCCTGGCTTCCTCAGCAAGGAGAGTGAAGCGAGCTGGCAGACACGAGGGACAGCAGGTTGAGGTCGATGGCTAGTACATGTGAATTCTGGCCCCCAAACTCCTGGCTGCACAGGGGAGCCCAGATCACCGGCCCTCCCACTCCCTGCCCTTGACCCCCAGCCTCAGGTCAGCCCAACCAGGTCCCCTTGCTACTGCATCTTCCTATCCAAAGGCCAGGTAGGAGGCGCTTGAGAAATGCAGCCAGCGAAGGCCAGCATCCTCCATGCTAGCTTCGGGAGGGTTGCTTGCCGGTCTGGCTGGCTGCCTTGGAATAATGAGGCCCATAGACTTAGCTGAGGTGGGAGAACCAAATAACCGCCAAGCTCTGGGGACAGGAGGAAGGGGGTGACTCTATCCTGCTGCCCCGGACAAGACCCACCAAGGAGGCGGTGTAGCTGCCTGAGCTGCTTCTCAAAGCGTGGCCCCTAGACCAGCAGCACGGACATTGCCTGGGAGCTGCTGGGAATGATGTACGCGTCTCGACCCCACCTTAGACCTACGCAGTCAGGATCTGCACTGTAACTAGATGTGCAGGTAATCCGCGGGCACGTTCAAGTTTGAGAAGCATCCCCGTGACACATCTGAGCTTCGTGCCAGGAGGCACAAGGGAGAGAATCACCGCCCTCTGAGCGGGCTGATAAGCCTCCCCCCCCCCCCGCGCCCACCTGGTGAGCGTCAACACCACTGGGGCCCACGGGGGTCCCTCTTCTGCCCTGTTCGCCATTACTTGGCTCAGTGACCCCTACCTAAGACGGTCTGGGGGGGAGCAATCGGCTCATTCTCACCACCAGCCCAAGCTTCCCGCCAGCCCGGCTCAGCTTGTGGGCTTCTTGGGCCCCCTGCCTTCATCTGCCAAGAGTGTGGGGGCCATTCCCTCCACCCCAAACTTTTGTGTCTTTGTAAAATGTTTAGCGAAAAACTGCCGACTATGTAAATCAGAGATCATTAGAGGTTGGGTTTTTCCTTAAAGAATGGATTCAGCAAAATGCTGTTTTCTCCCCGGCTCTGGGTCTCTATTTAGGGGATTGGAGCTCTGCTTATTTATTTATTTATTTATTCATTAGCTGGGCCCACAGTCAAGGGGAAGGGAACAGGGCTATTAATCTTTCCTGTCATCCATTCACAGATGTGGAGTTCACACCACAGCAAATGTGAAGTCAGCAGTACACAACCACAAGGTGGAAATTTCAAGAGAAACAAGCTTGGAGGAATAAAAAATAAAAATAAAGAGGGAGTGGAGGCGGGGTGGGGACCGCGCACATTGGAAATCCAGCCTCCTGTCTCCCTAGGCGCTGGTGAGTGCCTGGGAGTAATCTCATTCCCAGCATGGAGTTGCCATTGATATGTTAATAATAATTTCCTCTTCTCTTCATCCTAAAGAAATGAAGTTTGTAAACTGGTTCTGATGAAGTAGATCTGTGTGTGTGTGTGTGTGTGTGTGTGTGTGTGTGTGTGTGCGTGCGTGTGTGTGAGGGATGCATAGAGGTTGACACACAGACACTCACACACACTCCCTCCCCTGCCCCTCTATGGCATCTACTTAGTAGATTCTGGAATTCTCCATGGAAAGGCAAGTAGTGTAAGGCTGTGTGTGACAAGGCCTAAGAAGGCACTGCTGTCCCTTCTGGGAATGATGTGACTGCATGCTCTTGGGGGTTGGGGACACAGTGGCCAGGCTGTAATAGCCCTGTGCTTTCCTAGAGAGAAAACCCAGCAAGTCACAAGCCGCTCACACCGGGGAGTTTTCAGCACAAGGCGACCTCACCGCCCAGTGCCCTGGAACCAGCGCTGGGCAGGGGCGGGTGGACCAGGACCGGCCCTCACGCTCCCTGGAGCTGGCGTCTCTAGAGCCGGGCGAATCTGCACACGCGTCCACCCCAGCACGGGCCTGGTCCTCCCTGCCTCCGTTTCCTTCTCGCTGTGTTCCCGCTTTGGGGGCCGGAGTCCCGGACCTTTAGCTCTTTGTTTCTCGGCACTTCCCCACTGGGCCTGGGATGAATTGAGTGACCGAGCCCCAGCGTGCCCACCTTCTCAGTGACCCCGCCACTGTCTCCATTGCTCAAGCCAGACCCACTGTCCGGTGTTCCCAGCCTGACCCAAACCCAACTTGGTCTTTTGCCTTGGGCTGCAGCCGTTCCCCTGGGGTCCCCTCCCTGTCCCTACCTGCCCCCCCAACACACACACACACTGGCCCCAGATGCTGAGTTCCGGCCACACAGCCACACACAGAGACGGCCCCACCTCAGCGGGGACAGGCTGAGTCCCGTTTTGCCTGGAACGTGGCCAGAACCACACTGAGCAGCCACAGGAGAAGGCTGCCACCTCAGACATCGACTTCCCTGCTCAGACCATGAGCTCCTTCGGCACAGAGACCATGTCTATCCATGCCCACTCCCTGACGCTGAGTGGCTTCTCGGTGAACGTTTGTTGAATTGTGTTGAATTCTGGGTCAAAAAGAGGCTGGCCACCGGGGGAGGGGTGACAAGTTTCTGCTGAAAATACAGCATTAGCTTAACCTTCTCGCCTGGCTTAAGGAAGGGGTGAGAAGTATGTTGACTGACCAGTGGAGGGCTGTGTTCAGCAGGATTCTGAGGCTGTGTCTGGACTCAAGGGGAAGTTTGTTATCTTGTAGCAAGTCTGCCCTGAACGCAAGAGGTGGGGTGAGGATGCTTGTGGCCCACACTCGGGTGATAGACGGGGCTGCCCTGGTCATAGAGCCTTCTCCTGAGTGTGGATTTGCAGATTATATTGACCGCAGAAGAGACAGAACCCACAGGCAAAGGACACAGCTTTGATGAGAAGGAAAAGCAAGGAGGGTCAGACGCGGAGCTGAACCCACAGCTCAGGAAGCCCTGTCCCGGGGGCAACCCCACTGGGGAGGCTGCGTAGGGGCACAGGGCGCTCTGGAGCTAGACTCGGTCTTGAAACACCTCTCAGGGGGGTCAGCAGTTCATCTTGGTCCCTGGGCAGCCCAGAGGCAAGGCCAGCGTGCTCCCCCATGTTCTAACCAGATCCCACTCCCAGCAAACGCTTCAGCCACCCTTCCTTCCCCTGCCACCATAAATGCAGTTCCTTTACTGTCACTTCCATATCCACATCTGTATGCTGGAAACAATAAAATCCAGTCCTAAAAGGAATAAAGACCAAAATGCAGCCCTATCATGCATAGTGCAGAGCGCACCCCGCGGCTGAACAACTCTAACTGCCTAGATGGCGATCAGCACCCCCAGTCTGCTGCCAGATCTACCTGCAGCCTCTTCCCTTGGCCCCCACCTCACCCAAGGTTCCAGCTGCACATCCGCCCCAAACCCCGCGTTCTCTCTCATCTCTAGCTTTGTTCTTGCTTTCCTCCATCAGTGAACTTTCCCCACACCTTTGCTGAAATCACTAAACTCGTCTTTCAGGTCTCAGATTCAACATTGCCTCCTCCAGGTGGACTTCCCTGATCCCACCCCACCCCTCAAGCCAGGAGCATACTTCTGTCAAATCACTCCGAATGACCATTGCCTATTTATCTGTTTGTCTAGTTCACTAGACAATAAATTGGCAAATATTGTCTTTAACCCCTTTCCCATTTAGAAAAAAATAAGTGTTGTTTGCTGCTGCCTTCATTTCATTTTACATAAACGACACTCTTAGAGGCTGAAGCAAATCTGACTGGTTTTCAATGTGAAGATAAAATATGAAAACTGTTCTTGTCTCTAATCCTAGTGTAACAGAATGTATACGATGATCAGTATTTAATAATTTGTGTGTGTGTGGCAAACTTTGGGGGTAAGGTTAGGAGTGTGATCTATGTTATCTCAGAGTAAACGCTGAGAGTAAGTGCCACCAGTAAGTGTTCTCAAGGCCAACGGGACATAAAGAGCTGCTAATAAATAGTTTAGCCATTGCAGGCCATATGGTCTCTGTCACAACCACTCCATCCTTGCAGTGTTAAAGCAGCTATGGGCAACATGTAAACAAATGGGCGTGGCTATGTCTCATTAAAACTTTATTTACAAAACCAGACGATGGGCCACACTTGGCCCACCAGGCCATAGTGTGTCCTACACTAGACAATGAGCTTCTCAAAGCGGAAATGCTTCTTATTCAGCTGTCCCTACTATAGTACCTGGCTCAGAGAAGGTAACTGATACTCAATGAACAAGAAACAGTTTTTAAATGTTTGTTTGAAACCCCTGTCATCGCCTGATTGGACTGAATTCACACATCATATCCCTGAGGACTGGACAGAACTGTCTAGACATGAGGCCTTAGCCTGGGTGTGGTGAGACCATTTCATGTGCGGGCGCATGTGTCAGGCCAGGCCTGGTGGGTGAACGCACTGCTTCCCACACTAGACCCCAGGAGGGCCCCCTCACCTTCAATCGTGCCTCTCTGTGTCCATTCAGAACCTGCCACTTCAGACAGGTGGGCACCAATGCCCCTTCCCGTGGGTACCACTGCTTCTCTGCAGCACTCTCTGCTGCCACGGGACACGTCCCTGTCCTGCCTCCTGCCAAGCACATTGAAGCTGCTCTAGAACCACTGGGGTATCAGAGACTCACAGGGAGGGGCTATGATTTGGGGGGCAGGGAAGCCCCCTTCCCCTCCATGTTTAACTCCCCCAGAGGGCAGTCACACTAATGCTGCCAAGGCCCCAACTTCTCACAGTTAGATGGAAACAGTGAACTGTGCCCAGGAACCAGCTATGTGTCAGTGGTGGGGGAGGGGGTCAGGCAGAGGATGAAACCCGGGATTTCGGTCATGCAGTCATCAGCACTACCCTTTCCTTTAAGGACTGAGGTTTTGTTACTTGGATCAGCTCCTTGGCCTCGCTCTGTGTTATTCCAGAAGGAACTCACTCCCATCAGAATCTTTGGTTTCTCCTGCAAATAGCCTCCTGCTGACCCAGCCCAACAGTTGCTCAGACATTCTCAAACAAGTATGACGTTTCACCTGCACAGAATTTAGGTTTTGTCCTGATCCCTCAGCCTCAAAAGAAACTTCTCAAAAAGAAAAAAAGAAACTTCTCTGGGTAACTCTGGTGAGATGCATTGTGGGTCCCAATTCTTACTCTACCATATTAAGATAATGCCTCTCGCCCTTTGCCATGTAACGTGCAGGCCTCTCGTACGAAGGGCACAGTTTATGTGTCTACCCCGTTGATGCTGGGCTCGGCCCTGTGATTCACTGTGGCCAGCAGAATGATGGCAGGCCTGGCCCACGCAGAGGCCCCAAGTGTGCATGGATGGCTCTCTCGGCCTCGCTGCTCTCCCCATTCTCCATGAGAACATCATGCTTTGGAGGGCTGCTGGTCTAAGGAGAAAGACGTTCTGGGGAGCAGACCTGAAACTTCCTGGGGTCCAGCCAGGCCCAGCTCAAACCAGCTGAAGCGCCGCCAACTCACAGACCCACGAGGAAGAAAAATGGACGCTGCTGGTTTGCCCCCGAGTTTGGGATATTTTGTACAGCAGTAACCACAATCATAGAGTAGGAAACTCTCTCCAAATCTTTCAGATTCATCTCCAGGGATGATTCACAGGGTGAACAGAATGCTTGGGGGCGGGGGGACCTGCTCTGCCCGCGCTTCCCCAACAACAGCTCTGGCCATTTGAATCAGGCCCTGTCTCTCCAGTGACTGGAATGTCTGGGCTTAGAAGCCTTTGGTCTTCATTTAGTCTTGTCTTTCTTTAAGCAGACTCTGGAGCTCTGTGGAGGCTCCCTGGTCACCGTGGGTTGTGTAGAGAGGATCTGAGTTGACATCTTTGAAAGGTTATAGAGAAACCAATTGCAGAATGGCTGTCACTAGCAGTCAAGGACAGAGCTAACCTTGAGTCAACCACTCAAGGCAAATGAATGGGGGACTAATGGGCTTGGTTCCACAATTCCCAGCATAGTCTAGTCTTGTAGGTGTGAACTAAAGCCTCTGAAACTTACAAATTGAGTAAGCTCATCAGAGTAGATCTTACATGCAAATTTTTGCGGGAAGCCGGATGGCTCAGTGGGTTAAGCACTCATTTTGCAGCCCTGGGGACTGAGGATCGAATCCCGGCCCAGGCCCTGTGTGGACCCATATGCTGAACTGGGGAGTGCCCCCAGTTCAGTTCTCACCAGGGTGAGACCCCGACCCAGTTCCTGCCCTGTGCAGCCCCGTGCCCACCTGTGGAATGAAACTATATGGAAAAACCAATGATGTGCAACTATGGAGACTGTTCTGGGCCCTCCCCCTTCTCTCTGTCCCTGTATCTCTCTCTCTTTCTCTCTCTCTCTCTCTCTCTCTCTCTCTCTCTCTCTCTCTCTCTCATCAAAAACAATAAAAATAAATCTTTAAAAAACAAAATTTCTGCTGTATGATAGGATAACATGTTGAAAAGTTGTTAGATCGATTTTTGGGAAATGGCAGTAATTATTTACTTCCCTCTTTGCAATTTGACTTTGCAGGTCCTTCCATCAAGAGGTAAATTTCCTCACCCCTTGAACTTGGATGGGCCCGGTGATCTGCTTTGACCAAGAAAATTCAGTGGAAGTCATGTGTTCTCTTCTAAGCTTGGGCCTCAGGACACAGTGCCTACTTCAGTTTGTTCTCTTGGAACCCTGCCCAACCTTCCTGTGAACACGCCGTGGCTAACTTACTGAATGAGAGAGGGCATGAAGCACCCATGAGCCATCCCAGCAGAAAGAACCCTAGACCAGCCAACCCTGCAGTTAGTCCTAGATACAGGACCCCTCATGCAGTGTGGACGGAATGCAAAACGGTGCAGCCTCTGGAAAATAGTATTGAGGTTCCGCAAAAAATTAAAAATAGAATTACGATGTGATCCAGCAATTCCACTTCTGGTGATATACCCAAAAGAATTGAAAGCAGGATCTGGAAGAGAGATCTGGACATTCATGTTCACAGCAGCTTTATTCACAGTGGCCAAAACGTGGACATACCCTAAGAGTCCACCAACAGATGAATGGATAAGCAAGATGCAGCCTATACATCAGTGGAATAGTATTCAGCCTTAAAGAGGAAGAAAAGTCTGAGATGCTGCATGGATGACCTTTGGGGACATTATGCTAAGTGAAATAAGGCAATCACAAAAAGATAAATGCTCTATGAGTCACTATATGAGGTACCTAAAGCAGTCAAATCTCAGAGACGGAAAGTAGAATGCTGGTTGCTCTGGGCTGGAGGGAGGAGAGACGGGGAGTTGTTCAACGGCTGCGGACTGTCAGCTTTACAAGATGAAACTCTGGAGATGGGGGGGGACAATGATCTGACTGTACTTAATGCCACTGAATTGCACCCTTAAAACCTGTTTAAACGGTAAACATTACGTTATGTATAGTTTGCCACAATTCAAAATAAAAAGTAAATGCATAAATAATAAAGAAGTGGTGTTGGGAACTTCCTGGGAGTAACTAGTATTCAGAGAACCCTTAGCCACTCCGTGGGGAATCCTGCGCTGCAGGGAGAAGAGGAAAAGGCACAAATAACAAATACCAGGGCGCACGAGGTGGTTCAGAGGGTGCTAGAATGGAAGGACTAGAGTGTTAACGCTGAATGCTGAACTTGGGTTGCAAGTGACAGAAGATTAACTCACCTTATCTTACAGCAAAAGTGGACATTTCTGACAGTTGGGACTGACATAAATTGGAGAAGGGCTTTGCCAGCAAGACTCAGTCGCCCCAGCTGGCTCCCCCTCCTCATGTCTGTCTGTCTTCATTCCCCCTAGAGCTCTGGCGGCCACAGTCCCTCGCCACAAGGACCCCAGAGGACGACATCGTCTCCCACAGCTCCTAAAGGGAAAATCCTGTGCAAAGCATGTGATTGGTTTGACTCGGGTCCTGTGTCCCCACCTGGACCAGTCGTGATGGCTAAGGGAATGATGAATGAATGTCATGATCACTGGGTTCCAGGCTTCAAACCCCAAAAAAGGACAGATCGGCTCTAGGAGCACATAGAAACCACCCTGTGGCCCCAACTGGCCACAGCCTCTGACACTCAGATTGAACCGTTTTGGTTTTTTTTTTTAATATTAAAAGAGAAATGGATTATCTATCCAAAGGAGACAGAAAAATGATTTGACACTATGTATATAATCTAATTCAGATCATGGACCCCTAATCGACATTTAATTGATGCAATAATGTTTGTTCACGATGGTAAATAAACAAAACATATAAACAGAAACATCTTCTTTGATGTTTAATGACTGCTTAGCAGCTATTTGGGTCAGAGCTGCTGAGCTCTAATAAACAAATGCTTAATAATCAATTGAAATGCATTTCTCTGGTTATTGCCTTAGTAAATCAGGATCCAACTCCAGCTGCGGAAGGTTCCTTCCATGAGGAAGAAAACGGTTAGCAATGGGAGAGGCTGTAATGACAGGTCTCAGGGTTGACGGTGATTTAGAAGAAGGGGTTTCCTCCCTCCCTCCCTGCAACCAGGCGGAGCTCCACAGACAGGCTCACGTGTATGTACCCTGGACTTTATTGAGGTAAAACAAAGTCTGCCTTCTTCCCCGGGTTTGATTTTTCACTAGAAATCTTCTTCTATCACCCTACCTATGGGATAATCCATGTAAATAAAAAATTTAAAAATTTAAAAAACAAACCCAGGTAGAGTGCTTAGAGCAGTGCCTGGCATGTAGTAAATACATAACAAATGATTGTCATTGTCATTATCATAATCCTATCTTGTCACTACTCCCTGAGCATGTGTGACTCTTGGTCACTTTGTCAGAGGTGTTCTTTTGTTGGTTTTGGTGGGGGCGGGGCTGTTTTTTAGTTAGTGTGTTTCAGACAAGTAAGGCTCATTGTTCAAAGCCCACGTCAGGCCACACCCTGCCGTCCCAGCTAGCAGCTCCATCAGCTCCCAAACCATGTCCAGGGAAGGACCACAGATGGCCGAGGCTGGGGCTGCTACCAGGGCCACGTCCGGCTGGAGCTCTGACCGGGATGGAGACGTGGGTCCTAGTACTTGTTCCTAGAGATTTCTCCCAGAACCCAGCTCCAGGTGACTGGGACCAGAGGGCCAGGCCCCTAAGGAACTCCAGACATTCCATCTTTATCGCTGCAGCCTCCCGCCCCTTTGACCAGCCTGCTTTCTCTCCACTCCCCTTCTCTCCAGCACGGGCAGCAGTGACTGGCGTCTGTGCCCAGGAGAAGCAGGCGACCCAGAAGTCAGCGGCCCAGGCACAGAGAAGAGGCTGGGGAAGGGGGTGGAGGGAACAACAATGAAGAAATAAAGTAAAGACCGTTTGGTGCCAGTAGAATATTGAAGAGAATAGCCCCTTGGATGGAAAGGGCTTGTGCTTGGTGGTCCCAGGGCGCCATCGTGTGGCCAGCCTTTGTAATGCCCAGGGGGGCCTCTTCTGGTGCCTAAGATCCCTGGTCTTTAGCCTGGGACTAAGGTTGCGTCCATGCCCTTCCTTAGGCCTGAGCAGTCCCACTATTCACCCTCTAGGGGGGATGGGAATAGAGGGGGAGCAGAGGGGAGAAATAGGGGAGTCTGAGAGGTCTCATGGACAAAAGCTGGTCTGAAAAGACCAAAAACTCCTGAAGAAAGGATGGCGCGAGGAAGGCAGTCCCATGTGAACAGCTGTAAGGACAGGGATCCAGATGGCCCCAGCTGGAGCACTGGGTTCCCAAGACACCTTGGGCTGGAAAGCCAGAGAGAGGACCGGCTAGGTCTCCGGGGGGCAGGGACAGGGGTTCAGACCCGTCTGGGGACAAAGCTGCTCCCCTCTGCCTCTCCCCCTCCAGGGCAGGAGCTGCGGCATGTCTGGAAGCCCTGAAGAGCCGTCAGCCCTGCACTCCTCCCTGCGACCGGGCTCGTGCGACCCCCCTTTACGCACGTGTTCACTCTGCTGCACGTCCACACACTGACTCGTGGGAGCCAGACTGCCCACGCTTCTGTCTCCGCTCTGCACCTTTCCTGGCTGGGCGACTTTGCACGAGCTGCTCAACCTTCCGACCTGTAAGATGGAGCGATTCTAACACTTCCCTTCCAGAGCCGGCAGGAAGCTTAAATGGACTAGCACCCAGCGTGCTAGATAAGCACACACAAGAGCGGCCTCGGTTCCCAGAACATCCCAGGGCATCCTGGGTGCTGTCGTGCTCCATTCTGCAGATGAGAAAACTGAGGCTCAGAGAGGCTGACACGACCAGAGGCCACACTGACAACGGGCAGAGGTGGGACTTGAGCCCACGTGCGTCCAATGATAACGTTTGAATGCGTGTTGGTTGCTTATCTCTCCCCATCAGACCGTGAGCCACTTGAAGGCAGACATTTTCCATGGTGACCATGTTTGTCCTCCCTGGGCTAAGCTTGGTGGCTAGCGCCTTGGAGGAGCTTAATCTGCTCCGCATGTGCTTATTAAGCCCCCCAGAGCCGGGCAACGGATGAGTGAGGCCCAAACCCACCGTTGGCAGGTCCTTGGTGAATATGGGAGGGAAGCTAGAGGGAGAGGGCAGAATGGAAGAGACGATGAGGGAAAAAAGAAGGAGGGAGGGAAGAGAGGAAGAGAGAGGAAAAGAGGGAGGAAAGGAGGGAGGGAGAGAAAGAGGGAGGGAGGGCGGAGCGGAGGAAAAGGGAGGGAGAGGACATGGAGGAGGGAGGGAGGGAGGGATACAGCTGCCCTACTTCGGGCAGCCACCTTCCGGGCCTCTCTGCGGGCTCCGCGCCGACCACCTGGCCGGCTCCCCGCGCTGCCTTCTCCCCCGCTCGCCCCGCACCCGAGGCTCCTGCGGGCGCCTGACTCGGATTCTCTCCGAGTCGGCAGTTTTCTTCCCAGGCTGGGGCCCAGGCGGCTCGGCGAGGCAGCGCACCTGCCTGGCCTGTGCTGACACCGCTGGTAGAAGGGGAGGGGAGGGGAGGGCCTGCCAGCTCCCCCAGGCTCACACGCGGGGTTCTGGGTTTGTTCGGATGGGGGCACCCAGGGAGGATGGGGTTGGGGGTTCTTCTCCCCCGGGCCCCCACCTACCCACACATCTCCCCTTGCTCCCCCTAGCACTGAATACAGGGAGGTTGTCCCTGGCAGCGGCTGGCAGAGCCCCCGAGGGGTGGCAGGAAGAAACCCCCAGCCCCCTCGCTCGGACAAATGTCAGAGCAGCACCTTCTCATCACCTGCAAACAAACCCTCTAGAAATCCCGCCAACAAATGGCAACCAAAGTTCACCGGAACTGGAGCAACTGACAAAACAAAATGCCCTTTTAAGAATGTCCTATTAGCCTGCCGGTCCCTCTGTGGATGATTTATTTGGGTTTTGTTTCCGCTAAAACAAAGTTGGTGTCCCGTCTTCCTTGAACAGATGAGGAGGAGCTTAGTTACAGCAGCTCTGAGGGAGGAAAAGCAGAAGATACAAGTCCCCAACCTGCCCCCCATCCCCCACCAGACCCCAACACCTCAGCCAGAACCAGCAAGCAGAGTCCCAAGGGGCAGTCGCAGCCTTTGCTGACTGAGCTAACTACAGAAGTCATTTCATCCTCCCAAAGTCCCAGCAGGAGGCTGTTACCCGCATTTTACAGAGTTAGGCTCAGAGAAGTAAAGTAACTTGCCCAAGGTCACACAGCAAGGAAGAGATGACTCAGGATATCAGCTCGGCCCACCCTCCAATTCTGCATGCTTCTTGCTTTTTCTCTGCTCCTCTGCAAGAAGCCCATTGGTGGGACTTGACAGAGGTGAGTAATTACGGGGGCTGGGAGGAGCTAGGTCTTCACTAGGTAGCTCCAGCTGGAGGCCAGGTTAGGACCAGCAAGGCAGCCCCTAGCTGGACCAGCTCTGCCCCCGGGGTGTCTCATCCCAGCTCCAAACCGCCAGCCACACATCTGTGTGCAGCCCAGGGCCTGACGGGAAACAAGGGGTGGGCGAAAAGCTAGCAAATAACTGCCTTCGGAACAGAACCCACCGGGAGGTCAGCACAAAGCAGGGCACACAGCCTGGGGTGGGGGCCGTGCTGAGACCTCCCCCCATGGAGAAGGGCCGGGTGCCCACCGGAGACGACCTCACAGATTTCCTTAGGGGCCACCCAAGACTCAGTGGTACCACGGATAAATGGTGGCCTCCAGGCCTCTGCAGGACCAGAATCAGTGGCCCCCAAATGGACACCCCTTCCCCCTGAGGACATGAAATCTTGGCTCCTCGGGGCTAAGACAATGACATTTCAATTGCGCACATGTCGCCTTGGAAGAGGGTGTCCTATTAACCCTGAAATAGAAATCAGTTTGATTCCATGTGTCGTCTGTGATCTGTTAATGACTGCCTGGAGTAGGGACAACAAATGGCCCACGCACCAAGATCAAGTTCTTAGTGACGCCCGCCAAGGGCGAAGTAGGAGCCAGGCGTTTGCCTGCCCGGCCTCCATCTGCTCTGGTCCACCATCTCGTCAGAGGAAAGACAGGGGCGGTTAAAGAGATGGGGCACGAGGGTGTCTAAGGCCAGCCACAGCCACCTGGTGACGCCTAGGAGTTGAGTTCCTGTGCCAAAGTGTCACCAGTTCCCTCCGTAGTCCCTTAATAAACTCCTTTGCTTATTAGTCAGAATCCATGTTTTTCTGCCTGGACCTAAATAAGGACTCTGACACATTTCTCCTTCCTTTGTTCCTTCAATGCCATTACTATAAGGCAGCTGTGTGTCGTAGTAGAGGCTTATGGGTAAAGAATCGTAGCACAAGGAACAATTTCATGTTGGGCATGATGCTTCCTTAGCTATTCTCTCTCTCTCTCTCTCTCTCTCTCTCTCTCTCTCTCTCTCTCTCTCTCTCTCTCTCTCCCTCTCCATGAGGCACCATTAAAAGTGCTGTCCCCGGGTGAGGTGAAGGCAGCCCCCTCCCTGGAATGCAGAAGAGCGAGTGTGTCCACTACATAGCTTCCTCCTTTTCCTTCCTGTGTTTAGAGCCTTCACCTCCAGGAACCCCTCCTAGCACCGCCCTCCACGTGGAGCAGGAAGGCTGGTCAGGACACGTGCGTCGTCACACTGGAGCTTCCTTGGGACATTTCAGGGAAACTCCAGGCCCCTCCTCCCCATGGCGCTCCAACCACAGGGCCTGCCCCTGGCTCCTCGACATCTGATGCTCTTTCCTGCCTCAGGGCCTTTGCGCCCACGGGTCCTTCTGTTTAGGACACTCTTACCCACACTCTTCCCAGGGCTGTCACCTCCTCCCTCAGGTCTCAGCTTAAAGTCACCTCCTCAGAAAGGCTCCCCTGTCACCCTGTCACCCCTTATCTCTCTGTCAGCACCCTATTTCTTCATGGCACTGGTGTCAACTTGTAATCACACATTTATTTGTTTTCTTCCTTACAATAGACTAAGTGCTCCTTGGGGAGGGAGGGGTCTTTTCTTCTTGTGACAACACAGCACCTGGCACAGAGTAAGGTGCTAGTCATGATTTACTGAGTGAATGAATGAATGAGTGAACAAATGAATGAATGACTATCCCAACGTCAGCCTAGCGACACAGGCTTCGCAACGCCTGCTCCCCGTCCCGGAACTCCTGATGGACACAGGGTCAAGAGCTTACAGACCACAGCCAGCCCCCCACGGGCCACACCAAGGCCAGCAGACGGGCTCACTGTCCCAGCCCAAAGCATGTCTCTCGGGGGTGCAGGTATCGTCACCAACTACATGATGCGTGTCCCCAGGGCTGCAGGGTACAGCCTAGGTGACCAGATCGACCCCAGCTCCCCCCTGGGGCCAGGCAGGGCACCCAGTTGGCTGCCATGTCGTGTTTAGAACCCTCTGCTCAAACAAAATTCTGCATGAAAACCAAAACATAAAGGTGAGGTTGCTTCTGGAGAAGCAGAGGCGTCCGCAAAGCCTGCCGGGAGGACTTCAGGAGCCCTGCAGGTGAGGAGGGCAGGGCAGACATGCACCCTGGGCCCCATGGTGCTGACGAGAACATCTCTTTTCCCCACATGTGGAGCCGAGGCTCTGAAGAAACAGGTGGCTCGGCCACTAAGAGGGGACAGGCCCTGTCCTGGGCACAGGACAGCAAGTGAGAGCTGGTTCTCAGCCAGCCGTTAGGTACCCAGACCGGTCCTCCCGTCCCCAAGCTGGGATCACCAACCCCAGGGGACCACCCTACCCACTGGGTAGGGTGCCACTGGGTCCCAAAGGCAACATAACTGGCAGGAAGCTACTGAGAATAAAGGGGAATGTCCCACAGGACAACAACATGAAATGCTCTGGTTTTTAAGTCCCATCATCGCCACCATCATCTTTTCCCCAGTCTGCCATATCATCTTCATTACCATCACTGTCACCCGGGTTTCAGCACCCACTGAAAACTTGGTTCTTCATTAATTCTGTTTGGGGGCATTTGGTCTTTCTCTATAGAGCCTCAATTTCCCTTTAGCTCTAACAGCCCTTCCGTAATACAGAAAACATTCATATTTGTGTAGCATTGCTCTCTCTGTTTTCTTGACAGGATTCTGCTTAATTCTGAGAGCAGACCCTTCCCCCAGTTTTTGCTATTAAAACATCCTTTCTTTTATGAACTGGTACAAATGATGATGACTGTCTTAGAAATGGCCTCACTTAGAAAAGGCCCGGCCTCCCTGTGCTGTTTGTTTCATTCTACTGGTCTATAGAAAGCAGAGGTCCAGGAACCAAGGCCCAGTGTCCTTCGATGTCCCCCATACCACGGATCATACGTGAGTGTCACTGAGTGTTGCAGGGAGCTGGGGACCTCAGAGGCAGGGCTGGTCCCTGCTTGAGACGCTCGGGGGATGAGACAGCGTTTGCCGGTGGGCTGCGAGGCAGACAAGAGCTGGGTGGACACAGAACTGAGGTCTCCGTGCAGCTGCTCTGACCCACATGCCTAGAGGAGGCTGGCTCCCAGGAAGCCTCAGGCCGGCCCCCTGCCCTCATCCCCAGTGCTCAGCCACCTCCTGGCCTTGCTCTCCTCTCCCCCCCTCCTCAGGGCTGGAGTCCAGCCCTCTCCCACACCTTCATCCCCCACACACACCCTGGAAATCAGCGGGGGGCTGAGGCACCAAAAAGCCCCCATGAATGACAGGTGTGTCGTTAGGCACCGAGGAGCTTCGCAGGCAGTTCCTCTTCCCTCCAGGAGCCAGGCATCGAGTCTAAGTACTAAGTCCGGGAGGAAGAGAGAGAGGGTGGGACTCTGGCCAGAGGCTGGAAGAATCAGCTGGTCCCCATAAGCCCCATCCTGGGCCAAAGACCATGAACCAATCACCACAGCACACAGCACCGTCCATGAGTGGCAAAGAGGTGTTCAACGACCTGGCACCTGCTCCAGGGGAGAGAGGTGACCTTGGAATGCAGTCCCCGGGGTTCTGTACCAGCATGAGCGGGGTGAGCAGGGAATTCCAGGGGCAGGGGACAGCCTGGAGGCACAGAGCTGCACGGAGGCGGCTGCCAGGGCAGGAGCTGGGCATTCCCAGGTGTCCCGGTCTCCACCTGAGTGAAGTGTGGAGGAAGGAGGGACTAGCCCTATGGAATGGGAGACAAAAAGAGGTAAAATGACTGATCCAAGACTTCACAGTCAGTGAATGGAAGAAAAGCCAGGATCTGAACCCAGACTCTGGGGGCCCCATCCTAACCCCTAGGCCTCATACTGGCGAGGAATAGGGTGGTTCAGACCCTGAGCCTCCATTACAATAAGTGCTACCATGAGCTGAGCCCAAGGGGTCACAAAAGCACAGAGGACAGCCCCCGGCCCGGGGTAGTCAGATCTCTGCTGCCTTCACGCTACATAACAAGCAGCCCCAGTCTCTCAGTGGCGTGCAACAACACCCACAAGCCTGCGGTCCGCAGCTCTCTGCT
This sequence comes from Craseonycteris thonglongyai, assembly GCA_004027555.1. Taxonomy (NCBI): domain Eukaryota; kingdom Metazoa; phylum Chordata; class Mammalia; order Chiroptera; family Craseonycteridae; genus Craseonycteris; species Craseonycteris thonglongyai. Next base: position 52,864 of record PVKE010004160.1, read on the forward strand.
CCGGCCTGCCCTCCACATTCAGACCGGCTCCCCTCGCTCACCCTCGGGAACCAGGCACTAACTGCAGGGGTCTCTTCTCAGGGCGAATGGAGGCAGCACAGGAGGGTGGAGCAGAATAACACAGTGGCTGCAGGCCTGAGCCCAGCTCCACCTCTCGCGCCCAAGGCCCACTCTGCCTCCTCCCAGGTGGGCTCCTCAGCTCCTGCTTCTCGGCCACCCCATGAGGATGTCTCTGCCCTCCATCCAGGATGGCCCCCTGCCAGGGACGCTGTCCTTCGGGCACTAAAACCCTGCCAAAGGCAACCTCAGGAGAAAGCGACGCTCAGGAGGCTGATTGCTAACTGATACTCCCAGGTCCATGTGATAGCAACCACAAAACAGCAATCAAGGATGTCCCACACCGGCCCCAGCTGAAAGGGGGACGGTGGCCCCCTCCCACAGATCCTGACCCTGGCTCCCATGTCCCAAGAACCCGTCCTTGTTAGTGAGGCCTCCAGCCCAGGCCAGGGGCTGCTGAGGGCTAAGAAGCCAGCCTGGAGAAAATCCAAACCAGAAAACTTCTGCTTGATTTGGGTGCTATGGGGGAGGGGCCGGAGGGCCCCGCTGGCTTCCCTTCCGGGGTTCTTCATTTGAGGCTCCGAAAGGAAGGAATAATAACAACAATAACGGCGGCTGCAGCCATAGCACTTCGCGCCTGGGAAAGTGCTGACGGGACGGCTGACAAGCCCTGTAACTCACGCCCTAACAGCATCTCCGGGGCGCGTGGATTTCTCATTGAAAAATTATGTGCTGTCTTTCCAGAAACCCAATACTGAGTTATTGATATCGCGAAGGCAGCCAGCTTACCACTTCCAGCTTATTAGCTTTATACTTTCTGAAGGACTTTTTTCCCTCCTCTAATTTTCAACTTGGTTTTCCCTTTTCCGTTTAAATTGGATCATTGTGCTTGAAGGTGTGTGAGCAGGTGCCTGGGGAGCAGGCGTTCTGTATACCTGGGGGCGGGGCCCTTAGAAGCACCTCAGGATGTGCATGCGTGCGTTTTTCTGGGAGGGTATAAATGAGAGGGGGTGGGCACACATCTCAATAGGCTTAGCTGGGGGGGTGGGGGCCGGGCTTCCAACTCTGCATATCTGTGGACAGGCCCATGTGCAAATGTGTGCATTGTGTGTGTGCATTGTGTGTCTGCCTTCATGTCTGAGAGCCACGTGTGTGTGGATATGTCTGCATGTGTGGTTGCAGGCGTATGTATACGCATATGTGTAGGTGTGTGTGTAAGTGCAGGTGTATATAGGGGGTGTAAATATATCTTTATAACTGAGAGGCTACATAGGCGTATATATATATTGGTGTTTGTGTCTCTGCAGTTGCAGCTGTATGTGTAGGTGTGTGTGTAAGGATACATTTGATGCGGGTGTATGTGGATGTACATGTACGTGTATCTTTATATCTGTGTAGCCATGTGAGCGTGTGTCTATACGACTGTCCGCATAGCCATGTGGGTCTCTGTTTCTATATGCATGGCCATATACGTATGCTTACGTGTCCTTGTGTCTCCACGGGGTCTGCACATGTGTGCCCATGAGAGGCAGAATAGCTGTGTTGTTGAGACCCTTCGTTCTGGAGTCACATGGCCTAGGGATCCAACACTGGTCTTGCCCCTTGCCGGCTGTGTGGCCGTGGGCAGTTTTCTTAGCTTCTCTGGGACTCAATTCCTCATCTGCAGAGGGTGGACAATGGAGCCCGTAGGAGAGCTGCTGCGAGGAGCGCCTAAGCTGAGGATTGTGAAGCGTGCAGCTCAGAGCACAGAGCACTCAGGTCGTGCGAGCCATTACACGGGTGACTCCGTGTCTGTGCCAGAAGTGGTGGCCACATACCGAGGAAGGGGCCCTTCTGCGACCTGCTCTGGCCTGCTGGAGCCCCACGATGTGATTTCAGTTTTGTGCCTGGTGACTCCATGCAGAGACTTTGCAAAGGTGCTTCAAGGGAAGTCCCAGCCGCAGGTCACTCTGAACCACAGTCCCAGGTGTTGGACCTGCACCTGGCCCCGTAGATGGGGACAAAAATGAGTCAGACTGCGTGCAACCCTCCAGGAGCTTAAGCCAAGAAGGGCATGGAGGGCAAAAGGTCTGGAGAGAAATCTACAGGGTAAGCGATGCCGGATGGCTCAGTGGTTGAGCACTTGCCTCCTAGTTGCAGGTCTGGGGTTTGATTCCTATCCAGCCCCATAGAAGCCCACAGGCTGAACTGCAGTGCAACTGGCAACCACTGGGATGGCTCAGCAGTAAAGGTTCTGGTGACATTCGCTCCCCACATGACCCCACCTCCACCTGTGTGAAATGAAACCATGTCACAACCAGTGACATACAACTGCGGAGACTGCTCTGGACCCTCCCTCCTTCTTTCTCTGTCTGTCTGTCTGCCTGTCTATCTCTCTCTCACCTTCTCTCAAACAATAAAGTAAGTCTTTAAAAAAAACTGGACAAAAAAAAAAGAAATCTACAGGCACATAGAGGGCTGTGAGAGCCCCCGGAAGAACACTTCAACCCCAGTATCAGGAACGAAGTGTCTTCCTGGAGGCAGGGCCTCGGGGGACAGAAAGGATTTCCGCAGAAGCCCTGGGAGCGCAGGAAGAGACAGTGCTTGTGCATTCTCCCTGGAAGCTCTCCCTGCTCCTTGGAAGGGGCTGGGCTGTGGGTGCTCAAGGGCGAGAGCTCTGAGTCCCAACGCTGGTGGGCTGACCAAACGTCCAGTTCGAAATGGGGCAGAAGACAACGGTGCTCTCGTTTCAAACGGTGCGTGTGGTCAGCCTGGTCTCATGGCGCTAAATTCAAGGCGTCAGTAGGATTTTGCCCCGTGAGACTAGGCTGACCACCCTTACCATTTGAAACGGGGCAGGGTCGTTGTTTTCTGCCCCGTTTAAAAATGGGACACCTGCTCAGCCTAGCCATGGGGCCTTTGGTGAGGACATGTCTGAGTTTAGAGGTGTACAGAGGGGGGAAAGAAACACCCTGTGTGGCTGATGCTGGGTTTCTCATCCATGGTGGGGGGAGCCACTCCAATTCAGTCTAGAAAAATAAAGCCATGTGACACTCAGCAGCTTGCACCCAAGGGCACGAAGTCCTCAAACCCCGGCGTGTATTTTAGGCTGACAGCGCACCTGCTCTTACAGTCCACGTACTCAGTGACCACAGCGGGCAGAGCAGCTCTGGACTCCCACTCCCGAAGGTCCAATTCCCACATCGAGGGTCAGCACCGCGCGGACCCCAGAAGGACCATGCGGCTCTCCTGGGAAGCGGGAGAGTGGCTTTCCTGCCTGCCTGCCAAGGCTGCAGCCGCAGGGCAAGACCCAGTTCAGGAGTCAGGGCTGGAGGGCGGGGAAGGGCAGGAGGCGGAGCTGCCAGCCTGGACCAGCCCGCGGGGGGCCTGGCAGGGGGCTGGGCGGGGCGGGGCGGGGCCTGGAGGGCAGGGAAGGGCAGGAGGCGGAGCTGCCAGCCTGCACCAGCCTGCAGCAGGGCAGGTGCTGCAGATGTGGAGACTTCGCTCAGAGTGGATCTGAGAGGCTGGAGGGATGGGGACTGAGAGGTGGGGGGAAGAGAGGCCCTACTTACTGTGGGCCAGGCTCTGTTAAAGTAACCAGAACCGATTATCTCCTTGAGTCCTCCCAGCATGTGTGTGAATTTGCTGTTTTCACTTGAAAGGGGGCTTTGGGGAGCACTTAGGGATCTCACTGTGGCTGGAGAACTGGTGTGGGCTGGGGGCAGGGAGACCACCCTGCCCGGCCAAGGAATCAAAGCAAATTGTCCTACTCAAGACACCAAAGGTGTGCCCCGCTGAGCACACTTTAAGAAACAAGCCTTTTACAGGGGAGGAAACTGAGGCTCAGAGAGGTCAGGTGAGTTTAGGCACATGGTATACAGTCAGTAAACGGCTGAAACCAATGCGTAAATACGGCTTTGACACTTACTTTGACCAGTGGGACAACTCCATACCCCATCCCTGGTCAGCGCCCCCATCCAGAGGACAGCGGGGCCTGTGTGACCCTTGGCTTTCTCTACTAACAACTCTCACCCTACCCCACAATCACAACTGAACCCCAAATCCTCTTTTCTGTCCTCCTCCTAAGGGTTGATTAGGGCACAGGAAAGGTCTGAACTTGGAATTGGAAAATTTGGGTTAAAATCCCAGCTTCTTAGTTGGGTACCCTTGAAAAAAACGTGTATCCATTCAATCATGCTTTGGTTCATTCATTCATTCCCTCATTCACTCACTGCCTATACACGTGCTCTGGGGTGAGAGAGTCCTGAGTGTGGTCCCTGCTCTGTCGCTTACTAGCTGTGTGAACTTGAGGAAGTCCCCTAACCTCTCTGAGCCTCTCCTATAAAACAGGGAGGTAACAGAAGCGTCTCCTCACTGCATACAGTGCATTCAGCCCAGCGGTTCATCAGGCAGTCTGCTGGTCAGATGTAGTCTAGTGAGTGTTTACGGTGTTCTGTGGGCTGGAATCCTGCATGAACAAGACAGACATGAATCCCACCCTCAAACAGCTATCATTCTAGCGGGTGGCGGGGAACCAAGCGGCCATGATCATGCCCAACACGTGACAGGAACACATCCGTGCTCGCGGGCCCCTGCCCGCTTCCTCTCTTCCTCCCCTGATTACCTCCCAGGCAATGGTGGGGCCCCCATTGCCTTAACCCCAAATGGGACCAATGACAAGTGCAAACCAGGCTCTCTGACATGAATGCGAGAGAAATGTGCTGAAACCAGGAGGTTGACAGAGGCTCCGACCGCCCAGTGTGGCTGACTCTTTGGGGTGGATGCCCAGGTCACCTCCACTCAGAGCCCAGGAGGATGGACCCTGACACAGACCCTTCCCACCCACCAGGGTCTGAGCCTCAGGGCTTACTTAGCAAGTGGGAGCTGCCAACACCCCTAAACATTTCAGAATCAATGGCTGCTCCTATATTATGATAAAACAGCACAAACACCAATATAGAAAAAGAAAAATGGAGGGATGTTGGCGTGGCTCAGCAGGCTGAGCACTCATTCTGTAGCCCCAGGGTCCAAGGATCAAATCCCGGCCCTGGCCAGTGCAGACTCACACGCTGCACTGGGGTGTGGCCCCAGCTTGGTTCTCTCCAGGGAGAGCTTCCTATGTGCGAGGCTCCCGGCTTGGCTCCCGGCTCGGCTCCTGCTCCAACATGCTTCCCATGCGGGAGGCCCCCAGCCCAGTTCCTACCCTGCGCACCCACCTGCGTGGAATGAAACTATGTAGAAAACTAATGACCACGCAACTATGGAGACAGCTCTGGGCCCTCCCGCTTCTCTCTGTTTCTCTCTCTCTGTCTGTCAAAAACAACAAAAATAAACCTAAAAAAAATTTTTTTTTAAGAAAAATGTCTTTTTTACTGGATGCCTATAGATACCCCAAATGGGAGCACGCATGCACGCACACACACACACACCATCTTTCCTTTCTTTCTTTCCTTCCTTCCTTCCTTCCTTCCTTCTTTCTTTCTTTCCTTCCTTCTTTCTTTCCAGTGAGTGTGTGTGTGTGTGTGTGTGTGTGTGTGTGTGTGTGTGTTGCAGAGAAATAGAAAGGCCCCCAGCGTTGCATTCCTACCCAACTCCTTTCCATGGAGAAGGTGTACCAGCTGTGCCCCAGTAAATCTGCATGACTGAGTTAAAATGGTCCTTTTTCTATTAAATGAATTGCATCATTAAATTACATTATAAAAGCTAAAAATGCACCATTAATTTTCAAAAACAATAGTAAATACATCTCATTTCTAATACATGATTCTGCATTTAATTTTTGCCCGGGGCCTTTCCTTTTTTTTTTTCCCCAGCCTCACTGTTTCCCTTTATGCAGACTATATAAATGGAGCTAAATTGCCAAAGAAATTTTTGCCAAATGTCCGTAATGTGAAAATAAATGAATTTGTAATTGGCTGTTGCAAAAAGAAAAATTACTTTTTGATCTCAGCTCAGCCAAGCAAAAATCTACCTAGCTTGAGGAATAAGACGCGGGCACATTGGAGGCAATGAACAGGGAGACAACGGGCCACGGTGATGCTCAGAATGAAATTTCTTCTCTCTCCGCCTGGCCTCCTTCCAGCCCGCCAGCTAGTCTGGCCTGGAACAAAGCCGGCAGAGGGGCCAGGCCGGGATCCGGCCCCCCAGGACTCCAGCTCTGGGCCTTCCCCGGGACCCTGGGTCCCGGCAGGAGCATCACTCACTGGCCCTGAGTTTACATCCCATCTCTTCCTTCTTTGGCTCAGAATCTGAGCAAGTTACTTGACTTTTCTCAACCTCCAGCTTGTCAGGAGGTGTTATGCACTGAATTGTGTTTCCCCCCAAAATTCATAGGTTAAAGTCTTAGCCTTCTCAGTTCTTTCCTTCACACTTTGCATGGACTGTTCTCTCTGCCTGGAACAATGTCCTTCTTTCTAGCTCTACTTGAAGAACTCCTATTCACCCCTGAAGCCCCATCTCCAATGCCGCCTCTTCAGTGAATGGTGCTCTCGATGCCCCAACCTGAGCCAAACACTCTCTGGACTTCCCGAGGAAATTCTAGAGGGAAGGGCTGAGTTCAGCCTACCTAGTTATTCTGCCTTTCCAACAAGGCTTCAGGGTCAGCACAGACCCTCACTGCCACTACCTCACCTTTCCCTTCTCTGACTTCGCACAGCTCAGCAGCGGTGAGCTAGGTTCAAACCCAGGCAGTCACAGTTGCTGCGTGTTCACTGCCCCTGACAAAAATGCCACAATCAAACTTGTGTTTGGACAAACCGCTCCAGCTGCTTTCCTGCAGGGGTTTGGTGAGGAGCCCCGTGGAACCTCAACTTGTTCGGGCCAGGGAGGTGGGGGAGGGAGGATAGTGGGGGACCAAACAGGACCTAAATAAACAGAGGCAATCAGAACACATCTTGCTCCCAGCCACAAGTCCAGGGTCCAAAGTCCCTTCCAAGGAAGCCCCCGCCTGGATGAGTCTGGAGTCACCAGAGTTCCCAGGGAGGGATCTGACCAGGGCCGGACAGGGGTCCCAGCCAGACAGGGTCTGCAAGCAGAAGGCAGGGCAGCTAGGCACAGGGGAAAATGGTCAGCAATGGTGCCAGGCGGATGGCACCATCCCTGAACATCCGCAGATCTCCTCTGGCCCAAATGGGATTGGGGGGGCGGGGTCTAGAAAGACTGAGCCACCCACCCCAGGAATAACTATTATCCCCCTCATTCATGCATGGGGACACTGAGGAGGGAGTGGAATGTGCACACTGAGCTTCCGTTTAGAGGATTTGGGGTTCCTTCTGAGAGGCCCCTTAGCAGGGCCAACCCTGAGGGGGCCGAGAAAGAGACTTGGTAGTCCTGGGTCCCCATCCCATGTCCTGGGTCCCCATCCCGTGTCCTGGGGCCCAGGTTCCAGCGGTGTTTCATTTCGTCCTGGGAGCTGTGCTGTCTTGAGTTTCCGTCACTTGCTACCAGTGAGTTCTGTCCAATACTCCACACTTGAGTCTCATATCTGCCCTGCCCACCCCCTGCCCTTTAACAACCCCTCACTAGTCAAGCTGACTTGAGAGGTTCTGTTATCTGCAACCGGGAGCTTCAGGTCATGGCTCTGACCGCCCCCCACCACCCCCACCACCCAGTCCTTCCTGCCTCAAGCCCCTTCCCAGCCGCTCCAGCCCTCAGTCTTGAACCCAGGCCGGCTGCTGAGCTGAGGAGCCGGAAGGATTCCAACTGCTGAGCCACAAACCAGGCAGTTTGTAAAAACAACCTCTTTTCCCTTTAGTGTACATAGTAATTACCCCAAACAGGTGCAAAATCAACCTCGTTTGTTATGACTTCTTTGAGCCCTAGTGGCAGTGGCTGCGAATAAATCCTGTGAACCCAGGAAAAGGATTGATGGCCCCAAATTTACACCAGCCCTTTAATCATAGCACCTTTGCCGCTGACAGACTTTCTGGAGAACCATTTGCCCCACGATTTGTCAGGGGGCAAATGGCCTCATATAAACGTTTGGAGGAAATTAATGCTAATCCGAAGCTCAGCCTTTCATTCTTCTAATTGCCCAGGGAGTTTAGAGGAGACAAACTTATTTACTCACAGCAGGAAGGGAGCTGTAATAACGAATCACCATTGTGGGCTGAGGACAGCCCCCCACAGGGAGGGGGCGGGGGTCTGGGGATTTACTCAGAGGGGGAGGGGCAGGAGGAGGGTGAGGGGGAGGGTGGTGAGACAGCCCCGTGGCTCAAAGACTCTCCTGCATTTACAAAGGTGAGTTCTTGGAGCTGAGTCCATTCAGAGCAGATAGACAGCTGAGATGACAGTTCAGTCCCCTCACCTCCACTACCCCACTCCTCCACCTAGGGGCCTGCCTAGCTCCCAACTTGGCTGCAGAAGGGGCTTCTGGGAAAGGGGAGTTTGTGTCCTGGGGTACAGAGGAGGGAGACTCAGAGGCACCGGGGTTGGGCGTGAGGCCCAGAAAGCCAGTGCCCCTGCAGGAAAGCAGCGCTCCGGCGCCCACAGGTGCAGGCTTGGGCATGCGGGGACCTCCACTGGATCTGCATATATGTGGGGGTTTATTCTGAGGGGTTGGATCACAGGAATAGGGATCCCCCAATCTGGATCTGCAAGCTGGTGGCCAATGGTGTAATTCAATCCTCGTCTGAAGACCTGAGAACCAGGGAAACTGATGGTGTAAATCCTAGTTCAAGCCCAAGAGAAAATGAGTCAAGGTCCTCCCAGCAGAGACAGAGAAGCAGGGGGCAAAAAGGGGTTGAATTCTTCCTTCCAACTTTTGTTCTATTTAAGCTCTCATCTGATTGGGTGAGGCCCACCTCCAATGAGGAGGACCATCTAATTTACTCAGTCAGCCCACCCAAAAGCTAATCTCACCCAGAAACACTGTCGCAGACACAGCCAGACAGTGTTAATCTGGGCACACGGTGGCCAATCAGGGGACGTAAAATGAACCATCACACATGCCAAGGAGGTTGGAACTCTGTGAGCCTCATTTTAGTTGTGAAAAGACTGAGGCTGAATGTCTTCTTGTTCGGGTTCCCCCAGAAAAAGATCCTGAAACAAGGATTCCAGTGCAAGTTGATGAAGGTGGAAGGTGATCCTGGATCCAGTGGTGGGCGAGAGAGGAGGCGAGGAGGAGAAGAAAAGGAAACCAGGAACGAGAGGATGGTCGAGCAGGTGGCAACACGGGCAGCTGGGTCTCCGCAGCCCTGAGAGGCGTCCCGCCCCCCGAAGGCAGCTGGAAGATGTGCCCACCAACTGCCTGCCACACGCTGAGGGCTGGCTGCTCCTAGAACACTGGTCTCCAGTGCGTTTAACTTCGCTTGCATTCTGAACAGCCCAAGGCCAGAAAAATGCCACACGGGGGACAGCGGGTGTTGGCCTATAAAGGTGACTATGAGGCGGTTATGGACGAGGGACCAGCAGCGTCTACTGCACTCGGAACGGACTTGTCCACACCGCTTGGCCATGGTGCACCTGAGAAGGACTTGAACCCAGCTCTGCCTGACTCCACAGCCCTCCCTCTTGACTCCTGTTGTGAGGGGCGGGGTCCAGACCGGGGTGCAGGCAGGGCTGAGCCCCTCGGCCGCCGCGGTCAGAGCTGCTCTCTCAGGCCTCGCTGGAGAAGGGGAGGCCAGCAGTCCACTGGGGTCCGAGGTGAAGGCAGAGACTGGGGTTGAAGAGACAGAGGGGACGACCTTGCGATCAGGGTCCGTGGAAGAGCCTGGTAATAACATCTCCACATTACAGGTACTGGCCATGGCGAGGCCCTACGGGGATGCCAATGCCATGTGTCATCTTCACAGGGGCTCTGAATGAGCCCCGCGGCCACCCTCACCTTGCAGGTGAGGATGTTGAGGCTCACAGACCCGCAAGCATCAGAGCTGGAGCTGGAACCCGTTCGTTCATACCGAGAAGCACCTGGTGAGCCTCTCGGGAGTGCTGCTCTGAGCCCTGGGGACACGGCGACAAACCGGAGAGGCAACACCTCTCTTCACAGCATCCGCAGGCCAGGGGCTAACAGACATAGCAGGTCAACAGACACATGGTGCCTGGTACCAACAAAATAACAGAATACGGGTGACAGTGTGTACCAGGCGGGGGCAAGGGCCCAGGGCCACTGCTGTTTTATCAGGCGTGCCCAGGGGAGGCCGCCTCTGACCCGCAGGAAGCGAGGGCACCTGGGGACAGGTGGGGGCACAGCGAGGCCTCTGAGGAAGAACAAGCAAGTGACTTGGTTGGAGGGGACATGAGCAGAAACTGTAGCTGGAAGTGAGGTCAGAGAGGCAGAGCGGGAGGTGTGGGGTCTTAGAGGACAGCCATGCAAGGCCGTCCGTTTTCACAGGGGCCCTCTGGACTTCCCACGCTGCACAGTGGGGAGCTCTGGTTTGAGGCAGGAAGGAGCTTGCTCCGTGCCCAGCCCCAGCCAGGGCACCCTCACCCTCACTTCCCTAGCACCACGGGGCTCCCGGCTGCTCTCTTCACCCTCCCAGCCCCTCAGCCACCCTCCCTTCTCCTCCTCCCTGGAGTCACTCACTTCCCCAAGACAAATGGCAGCTTCTTCCTGCCCATCCATCATGGCTCCGGGGCCCATCCATTAGCAGCCGCTCCCTGTGCTGCCCCCAGCCCCACCGTCCTTGCTCGGGGATGGGGTCCATTGATCAGAGGCCCATCTGCCGCTTGTCACATCCTGGCAGCCCTGACAGCAGGAGACAGAGCTGTTGCTGGCCAGGCCAGCCTGAGGCCAAGCGAGAGATGGAACTGCCCCACCCCCGGGGCTGGGGCTCAGGCCAGGGAGGGCAGGGGTCAGGGTCAGCCCTCCCCCGCCACAGGCTGCTGTCTGGGGTCCTCCCCAGCAAAGCGGAAACCGAGTTCCACAGGACAAGCTCGCAAAATCTCCCACACCCCCTTCCACACCCAACCTGGATGTGCAAGGCTGGGGGGGGGCGGGTCTTAATGTGGGGGGCCCTTCCCCTCCCGAATCCAGCTCTCCCCAGATTTTTCCATCTGCCTCAGATTGCCAGGGCAGACCTCACCTCGTCACAGCCGCCCCACCTGACCCTCCTCGGGGTTTCTCACCAGTAGTCCCCAGGCCAGATGTACCCACTGGTCCCCAGGTCCTGTCGCTGGCCTGCTCCCCTGCTCGGTGACTGAAGAAGATGAGCGATGTGGCCACGTGCCCCGGCTTCTGGCTCTGGACAGTGCACTGGTGACCTGCAGGAGGGAGGCGAGAGGTTGGGGTGCTCGTCCCCGGGCTCCTGCTCACAGCCTCCACACTCAGCTGTCACCCCTTCTGCCTGGGTCACCCCTTTGCTCCAAGGCCTCCTGACTGGCCATCACCCACGCAGCAAAAGTGTGGCTTTTCTCCCACACAGGAAGGCGGCCCCTCCCCCCTTCTCTCCGCCACCTCCTCCCTGTGCCCACATAGTCGCCTGCTTTGGGGGCCTCGCTCATGCCCATCCCTCCATCTGGGACGCCTTGCCCACATTTTAATACAGACCCAGGTATGGTGGGCTGGTCTCATTAGACGAGCTGCTGAGGCAGGACAGGAGACTTTGCAGGAGGAGGAAGGACAAAGGTCCCCTTGGGAAGGGAAGGGGGCTGGCTGGGGAGGCCCTGATGCCTCATATGCTCCAGAGTCCCGTGGTAGGGGCTGCACCATAGCTGCTCCCATGATGCCTCGGGGGTGCAGGGAGGAGGCTGCAGGATCCCAGGCTTCCTGCGTCCTCTTTCTTGACCAGCCTCCTCGCCCCTCCGTCCCTCCCAGACCCATTCCAGGAGCAAATAGGAAGAGCTGCTCCCTGCCCTTCTCACGCCATGTTCCTCGGGCTCAGGTCCACTCCAGAACCCGGGACCCAGGACCCGGGACCCCGCCCGGCTCTCGTCCAGTCTCACCTCCCACATGCAGAGTCCATGAGACCAAAGGGTCATGACCTCTGAGAACCCACAGCTTCCTCCCAGGCCTGCACCCCAGAATTCTCTGCCCAAACATCCTCAAGTTCACTTCCAACATCTACATGGGCCTCTTCCCAGGTCTGTCCTCCCAAGACCGATCACGCCACTGGCCTGGGGATGGTGACCTCAGAGCAGCAGTTAAGGGGGTGTAGACCGAGGTCAGATGGGGGCTGGGGTACCCACACACGTGCACGCAACACCCTGCAATGTGAGGGGCAGAGCAGGAGTGAGGAGGACGGATGGGCCAAGGCCCGCGGTTGTATTGGCCTTCGTGCCCGGCTCTCCAAGTGTTCGGGAGCAGCCCGTCCGGGGTCAGAGGGTGGAGGTCAGCACCCGCCTGGCCTCCCAGAGCTGCTCTCAAACTCACCCCTCTGCTTTCATGTTAAAACCCCCATATTTTTGTGGCTCACTTCTCCCTTCTCTACCACTGGGGCCAGTTAGATAATGGTCAGGGCCCAGCACACAATAAAAACTTGATCAAAAAGTAAGCAAAGTGCCGTCGAAAGTACAGAGTATAAGACGCTTTCCTGCCTTCCACGGTTCCTCTCTCTGAGCTGGCCTGTCGTGGTTTTTATAGCTACTTAACGCCGGGCTCCTCCCGGAGCGGGGACTATCACAGCCCTCCAGCTCCCGGGATCCCCATCCCATCGCTGCTGGGTCCATGCACCCCGCAGCGTGGCTGGGGCTGTGGAGGTCAGTCCCCCAGTTCCTAGAGGCCTGCTGCCTTAGCCCCCATGGGGCAACACCCAGGAGACACTAAGCACTCAAAAACTGGTGGCAGGTGTGTTGCATTACTGCTGTTGCCCGCCGCTTACTGTAGCTCAGGGGTTTCCAGCCAGGGACGATTCAGCCCCTGGACTATGCTTGTGCACCCACAGCCCGCACGCAGCCCGGGACGGCTTCGAATGTGGCCCAACAGAAATTCGTAAACTTTCTTAAAACATTAGTGAGATTTTTTGCGATGTTTTAGCTCATCAGCTATCGTTAGTGTTGGTGCATTTTATGTGTGGCCCAAGACAATTCTTCTTCTTCCAGTGTGGCCCAGGAAAGCTAAAAGGTTGGATACCCCATTTTTGGTTGTCACAGCTGGAGAAAGGGGTGCTTCCTACTGAGTAGAAGCCATGGGTGCTGATAAGCAGTTACCTTACCAAAGATAACCCTCTCAGCTAGAATTATCCATCCCAAAATGTCAACAGTGCTGAGGTGGAGAAGCTCTATGGGAGTAGTTAGGACTATTGAAGACCATCCATACATTCATCTATCAAGAAAAACATGTTACCAACCAATGTAACCTCATCAAATTTAACAATAAATTAAAAAAAAAAAAAAAAAAAAAAAAAAAAAAACAACAAAAACCCTCCAACTCCTGCAACTCAAGTTTCCACCACGAGGTGGCGCTTGAGCTAGCGCGTCTCTTATCCTGGTAGCTAATTCCCAGAGCCTAGGAACACATTATTCTTTTTTTTTTTTTTTTTTTTAATTTATTGTTAAATTTGATGAGGTTACATTGGTTGGTAACAATTAGACAGTTTACAGAGGTACAAGTCCACATCACATCATTCATGCATCGTATTATGTGCCCATCACTCAGTATCATTCCCCTTCCATCACCTTATATCTAGTGCCCACTCCCACCTCCCCCCACAACTGTCCCCCCGCTCCTCCCCATCCTGGTAACCACCAAACCATTGAGTGTGTCCATAATGCTGGTGCCCTCTCCCACC